>JAGDQP010005528.1:0-21683 GCA_022664845.1 Lepisma saccharinum | reverse complement strand
TATATTTGTATATCTATTTATCTATTTGTCTATATATTAGGTTAAATTATTTGATTTGCACAGGATACGTATTTTCCTGGTGGATACGTGGTATCGTTCATCGTCTTCCTGCGACGATTACCTGCGAGGACAAATTGAACACAAGTGGTTCGAATCTACTTCAAAATGTATGTCCGTCCTCAGAGCATCATCCATTAGATGGAAAGCAACAACAACTCATTCACCTTGATGGGGATCTTCGGGTTACAGACTTCCTGGATCCTGAATACAAATCATTATCAATACCGGATCATATTTGCAACAGTCATGGCCGTTCATTCCACTACTAACAGAATTACAGCAACTTTATTGGAAAAAAGCACGTTTGATTCTAGCATTCTAAGAAGAGAATACATGCCAAAATATACATAAGATGATAAAATTAGGTAGAGAGAAGTACTTACATATTACAATTCCAAGACAGGTGTACGTACAAACACAATAAGAATCCGGCAATAATTCGCCGAAGGCATGTTCACATAAACGGACAGAAAACTGACAGAGGGGACTGGTGCTGGGAGCGGCCACGTCGCCAACTATATATAAAACTTCGAAAAGCATTTTACATTTCCTAAATTTTATCAATTCTATTCTCAGAGTGCTTGAATTAAGCGAGCTTTTTTCCCCAGATATAAAGTTGCTGTAACTCTGTTAGTAGTGGAATCTCAAAGTCCACATTTTTGCAGCATAACACTACCATACAGGACTAGTATCTGTGAAACCTTCAGATTCCTACTTGGTACCCCCACCAGAGATTTTCAACTTCAAACTTTGGTATAATATTAGAAAATCATATGTTTAGACTTCCATAGTATGCATAGAAAGGAAATAAGCCTCGGGCTTAAAATTCTGTAGGGATTGACTACAGTATTCTGTGTACCCCAAACAGATTTTCAAGCCACAGAAACAATCCTCTCTATACAGAAAGTGATCTTGAAAATGTATTTTTTTTTTCATTGTCCAACAGCATTTTGATACCCACATTAGAGTTACAAAATGGAGTAGTAGTAGATCCATGATCCACCCCAACCATGCAGTATGCTGAGTCCAATAGTATTTAATCCAAGAAGCTACGACTTACCTGGGCTGAACAACTGTGGTTTTGGTAAATGCCTGCATACTGAGAATATGGTGCGCACCATAATACAAATATGACCGCCACAGTGGAACGAAGTGAAATAGGGAAAAACCATTTGTGGGTTTGAACTACATTATCTAAGAGCACTCACACACCATACATGAAAATAATTGAAAATAGTCGAGCGGCCAGTGCTGGCCCACTTACAACAGAATGATCCCTAACTCACTCTATGGCTTACGGAACTCACAAGTTCAGTGACACAGTAACAAACGTTCGCTATTGAATTATATCCTGAGGAAGATCAAGCCAGTTTTCATGACGAACATCTACTTTTCGAAGATACCTTCTAATATTGTCAACGACGTCTCGGTCTTCCCAACGGTTTCTTCCCCTCCGGCTTTGAAACTACGAAAGAATATATTCTTCGTTTTTCCCCATGCGAGCTAGCCCATCTTAGTCGTAGCGATTTCATTATTTTTACAACATCGGGTGAATTGTACAGCTCTTGAGAGTTTTCACTTTGCATTCTCCTCCATTCTTTGGTCGTTTCGTCCTGTCAACCTGAGCCAAAGTCGCCTAAAGACTTTACGTAAAATTCAATTCGCGTCCCGTTTATTTTTCTCAAAACCTTATTTTCGAACACACGTAATTTATGTTCATTTGCTAGAGTTCGTACTCCAACTTTCGCAACCGTAAAGTATTACCGTCTCGTTTATTTACAATTTCAACTTCCTTGATATTAATCGCGAAGTTAGGAGCTTTTGAACTGAATAGAAACATTCATTTCCTTACGCTAAGCTATTTTTATTTCTTCCGTGACCTCGTTCTTCTTTGTTACATATGCTCCCAAATATTGAAATTTGTTTACTTCCTCTATGATCTTGTTCTTAATTATTATGTTTCTATTTCCTTCATCCTCTGTGTTCCGACTTATCACGTATTTTATTTTCTCTACGTTCACTCGTAGACCTGTCTCATCGCACGCTTCTGCTAAGTCATCGGTGCTACATTGTATTGCATTTACATCGCCCCCTACTAAATCCACATTATCCGCGTAGACAAACAGTTGGTTGAAGCCATTCAATGTTCTTACTACTATTATTGTGTAAATTAGTATGTAATCAGTACATGTTTCTTTAATTCTGTATTTGAATGATGGAAATATGTAGAAATCAGTTGACTCAATCGCATGCAACTTATTTAAAAAAAATCTAAGTCTAGTCTCCCTAATTACTATTATAGTAATTAATTATAGAAAGTTTGAACTCTCTAGGCTTGAATTTGTAGGAGCACCATTGAAATTTCATACAGCGATAAAAAATACATTAGACATATATGGAGATAGTGGTGCCATCTCTTGTCGTACATCTTGGCTTTACATTGCCCTTAAGGCATCTACCAAAAATAGACGGAATGGTAAAAGATGCTGAGAGAAAGAACATTAGAGTTTGTACTATAGTTGAACTTACTTCCCAGCGTTTGCTTTAGCACAATCTTTTAGCTATAATATTGTTTTTACTCGCAAATCATTCGAATTATAACCAAAATCATTGTTATCGAAGCGGCTTGAGACAATCTTGCTATGGAAAATCGATCTATTCAGAAAAAAAACACTTTAATTGAATCTGGAGATTTTTTTTTTTTTTATAAAAAATGCCCTGATTACCATAAACCAACATGGCAAAGCAGTGTGGCAGTATTGCATAAGTGAATTTGAATTTTGTTCATGACCTTTAGGCATCTTAGGTCCAGGCCGATAGGAGAGAGGAAAGGATGCGGGAAGGTATCGGCCAGGGCTTATGTTGAAGGTGCCATCCTGGCCTTTGCCTGGTGTGACTGAGGAAAAACAATGGAAAAACCTCAGTCAAGATGGTCGGTCGCTGGGATCGAACCCACAACTTCCTGAATGCTGCGCCAATGCTCTACCACTGAGCTACGGCGGCTCAGTATTGCATAAATGAATGATATAACTTATTTTACGTTTTAGTCTAATTCGAAAAATCAATTATTTTTACGTTGTTTAACCTCAAAATAAATTATTTATTAGAATAGGCTTAATACTTAACGCAACAAAAACAATGATGCTACACTCTCAAATCTCTAGCAGAGCCTTTCTCAGACTGAAACTCTATACTTCAGTCTGACCGTGAGAAAGGCTCTGTTTGCTAAAGAGCTGAAATCATCTTAATTTTTCTCCTAGAGCTCTTCCAGCAGCAGCTCCCTTACAATTTCAGCGAATTCTTGCTGCATGTAAAACCTATACAGAACAGTGTTGCAAGATTTCTTAAACGGAGATTCTCTCCAGATTGCGTAAAAATTCCCGTCCAGACATAAAAATTCCCTTCCTTTGACTTATTCTGAACAGGTTTTATAATCAAACTTTGGAGCGACTTGTCTTCTCATGTTCGCTATGGTTCTCATTAACTCATTTTTTATTTATTTATACGTCACCTGCAGGGGCCCCTGGGCACCTCCTCACGCAACGTAAAGTCTCGCGGCAGTCTTAGCTACGCATATAAGTGGGATACATTTTTGGTTTCCAAAATCGGTTAAAGTGTCTTCCAATTAACTTCGAAAGCGTGAAATTTTGTCCTCTAAACTCACGCAAACCATTCAGGCATGTTTGAATGTTTACTTCAGAAGGATAACAAGAAACAGTATCTACTCGGGGAATACCCCGTCTGAGCCAAAGGTGCCAAAAGGCCATAAAATAAATTCGAGTAATTCCCCATAGCACAATGGTTATGTGACGGACTGCAAACCATAAGATTCCAAGTTCAAATCCCGCCGCAGGCAAATACAGAATTTATAACATACCTGAAGATGAGAGGAACTGTCTCGAAATTTAGTAGGAGTATAGACATGTAATCATGAAGACCATTGGACAAAGCGACCTTCCGTCAAGAAAGCAAGTTTTCTATAAATCCGTACAAAATATTTTCAAATAGTGATCTGAGATGAAAGAGTAGGGAAGCTATAAAAGAACGGTTTATTTTAAAGTGTATAAGACGTTCATTACTTTGGGCCGCGGTGGCTCAACGGTATACCGCTCACCTCTGGTGCCAAAGTCGTCGGTTCGATCCCTCCTCATGCTATGAGGGCTTTGTAGTGAACAAACACCGTGTGCGTGTGTTTTCTTGGGGTCCTCCAATTTCCTCCCACGTTCCTCATTCCATCAATTCATATCATCATCAATCTGGCCTGAGTCAAAGTTGCCTAAAGACCTTAAAAGTTAAATTCAAAAAATTAAAAACGTGCATTTCTTTTTTGCTTTTCAACGTAGATCTTTACTTCTTTTAGCAAATCGAGTTACACTTTTGATCATTAAAAAAGAACATACAATTCCCATGTCAAAATGAAAAGTAAGACGACTCTGCCAATTTAAAGAGTGACATTGACATCCAGGTAAACACACACGTGTAAAAAAAAAATCCTTTCTACAGACAACACAAAAACGACTTTCCACATTTCTTACCGAATGACTGACATTGTCAACTTCATAATAAAACCGTAATGAATGCAGAGACATATCATAATGTGTATAATAACAAGCTCTCCTGCGGAGATGAACAATTACTATAATCATATTTTAATTACGAGTTTCAAGAATGTTATAACAACAAAAGCATAAGAATGGTTATTATCAAAGGAAAATAAGAAATTATTCCAGTTTTGAGAAACTCTTCGAGTCACGTGACAAAAGAGAAAAAAAATAAAACAAATCACGAAAAGCAATTTCAACGACTAAACTTCAGCACGTCACACTCCAAATACTGGGAAGAATCGAAATAAAAGAGAATTAACTTGCTTTTCTTTCGCCTTTTAACAGTCGTTGAGCATTGCTTCCCTTATTGTAAGATGACCCTGAAGATTACGTACATAGGTGAGAGAGAGAAAGAAAAGAAATCCACATTAAGACCCATGAAAAAGCAATCAGAAGAGTAATTACATAAGACAACACAATGATTTCTACTTCTCATCAATTGGGGTCCTCACACTGTCGGCAGGTTTTATTTTCTCCGTTTTCACACACCATGAAAATTCTATTATATTTATTGTAATTCTTCCTTTCTCCATTATATCTATAAACAAGTTAATCTCTTAATGGAAAGAATCAGCTGATTCAATCTTGTGTTTATGAAAAAACAATTCAACTCCGAAACTGGAGTATTTTTTCTTTATTTTCTTGAGGCTTAGAATATTTATTCAAGCCATCTGAGTTATTTAGTTGTCTGTTATGATCGATCTCTTTCAATCAAATATCGAATTAAATGTAGTTTAACATAATTTTCATTGTTGCGTAGATATTGACTTTCGGGATTACTTCACCAAGCCGCCGTAGCTCAGTGGTAGAGCGTTGGCGTACGATTTGGGAGGTCGTGGGTTGGCCGACCATCCTGACTGATATTTTTCCAGTGGTTTATCTTAGTCATACCAGGCAAATGCAGGAATGGCAACTTCAACATAGGACCTGGTAGACACTTTCCTGAATCCTTTTTCCTCCCCTATCCCGGATTGAGCCTTAGATGCATAAAGGCCGTAAATAAAATTCAAAATTCGGGATTACTTCAGTCTAGAATAAACACCAACTTAGTATGCAAAAACACAAAAGGAGCTCATTTATTGCAACAAATGCTCTACAGTCATCACCATCATATATTTCTCTTCAAACATCACAATGTAAATCATAGCGTAAGTCCATATATTTACAATTATCGTAGTTTACTTTCTTCAAATAATAACATTAGTAATTCCCTTCAAGTAAACTCTTCCCATCAAAGATTCCTATTTATAACATACACACACAGCACTTCCAGTTTTCACAATGTGCACATTTAAGGCTGAATGCAAGGAGGTTTTCCCGCCTTTTCGTTTTACGTAGATTATTCAAATCTGAGTGCAGTTAAACAGAAAATAACTTATAGTTTGTTACGTACTTCAATAATGAATTCCATTAGCCTTACGGAAAAGTTTACAGAAACTTCAAAACTAAGTCAATACACTTTTGGGACAGTCTCATGTCCCAGAAGTGTATTGACATAGTTTTGAAGTTCCTATTATTTTCCTTTCACTTTACTGGTATTCATTATTGAAGTACGTAACAAACTATAGTTTGTGAAAGTTATTTTCCATTTAACTGCACCCAGATCTGAATAATCGACCTAAAACAAAAAAGGCGGGAAAACCTCGCTGGATTCAGCCTTAAGATTCACGAACAACAACAATTATTCCTTAATCTTGCAACTATAAATTGTCCTGTCCAGAAGCTCAATAAGAAAACATACATTACCATTTCTTGAATACTGTTCGTCGAGGATCAACACTCTCACCACTTCATTCTAAACTTTTTAAGCAAACTATTCAATCTTAGCGAAAGTCTCGCCACCAACAACCCAAACAATGTCACCTCATCGGTTGCCATATACAATCAGAGTATTCCTAAAATTTCACTTAACAGAGTATCCACCTACTGCGAGAGTGACATTCCTAAATTCACTGTAAGCAAGCAAGATTTCAACATGCATAGAATTGAGTAAACTTAGGCTACGCTCACACTGTAAGAAAAAATGCACTTATTTACATTGTAGAAGCATTTGTAAACAATTTAAATGTGTGAACTTATCAACAGTTCTGTACTTCTCTCATGTCTAACCACTACTACAACATTTGTCTGTGCAATTATGTACACTTTTCCTACACACGTAAGCGTACAATACGCGATTTTGATACCACAAGAAAGAATTTAAAAAAAGTTGGCGGATGGGAGAATGAAGCCGGTGATGGTCGATTGCTTTAACTACGCTACGAAGAACAAATTTATTTGTCACTTTCCCGCTATATATTGAAGTACGAGGCAAGAAACGAGTGAGTCAGTTCTGATCAGTACATATTGTGAACAAAATCTATACAAGAAGGTTTAAAAAATAATCCCGAAAAGTATACCGGCAACTGATGTAACTTTGGGAAAAACTGATATAATAAGATTTGACCAGTTTTTCTGTTTGTTTTGTGAATGATACAAGTCGGAATTTGTGTGTCAATAATAGGGTATGAAGCTCATTCGATATTGCTGTTTGTTGTTTATTCATATGGTTAAAAATAGCAAAAGAAGGAAATATTTACATTTTTTAAGTAAAAAAGACTTGTTTCCAATATCAGAAGTACCATGTGACCCTTGATGATAAAACAGCAATATTGATATATGCTTCTATTTTGGTAGAACATGTGAAATCTGGACCTTGTAAACAATTGTTTAGCCATTTTATTACAAACATTTTCATGATTTTTTTTCCCCAATAGATTACCATAACTATCTGTGTACATTAGTTGAAATTTACAGGTAACCAACCCACTTCGGGGACAACTATGGACATATGGGATTTAAATCCTTGTATTTCCTACTAGGATTTAGAGCTACCATTAACGTTATTATAAAGTAGATAGAAATGGCATAAAGGATAAAAAAAAAAATAACACGATATGACGCATATAAAAAATTGCAGTAAAAAAATAACATTTTTAGTGACCAAGTTTACCCCAGTTGACCGTACGTTTCTTCAGTACAGAACTAACGGAATTTCAGAAAAGAGGTGTACATAAACAATAAGAATATTATCCTTTAAAAGTACAGTCTGGTTAGTGGAGTTTTATGAACATTAGAAAATAAACTGTGAATTTGAATTCAAATCCTTAGGCAAATTTGGCTCAAGCTGGATGGATGATGATCATGAATTGGTGGCTGAAGAAAGCGATAGGAAACGGGACAACCCCGACAAGACTCACACACACACGGTGTTTGTCCACTACAAAGCCCACATGGCACGAGCAGGGATCGAACCGACCACCCCAAGCACCAGAAGTGAATGCTATAATATTGAGCCATCGCGGTCCCAAAATAAACTGAGAGTTCCTATTTACACCTACAATTTTGATTTGCAGAAGCTCTGTAATACTTTGTTTATTTATTTTATTTTCTATTTTTTTTTAAAAATCATTCACCTTTATTTTCAGTTCTAACTTTTTCTTATAGAAACTGCTTCAACAATTCAATCAGCCAAATGGACAACCTTAAACATAATAGTCAACCGAATTATATATTATGGTTCCTCTGGTTTTCTGCAGCTATTTTTAGAACAAAATATGAACTTTTCATACTGAGCTGCTGTATCTCAGTTGCTAGAAGTTGGGAAGTCATGGGTTCGATGTCCAGCATCTGCTAATTTTGACTAAGGTATCGCCACCATGGTCTTCCCCCCTAGCAAACCAGTCTAATGTCGGGATAATACCTATAAAGAAAACTCTGCGAGACTTTCACATCCACTGCGCTACTCTATCCCAGTCTCTACTAAGGATGCCTAAAAGCCATAAACACAATTACTGGTGCATGCATTTTTCATTTACTCCCCCCAGCGCTACACTTCAATGCATAGACTAGTGAGAAATAACATTCAAACGCTGCCAAGTCAAAAGCTCTATCAGATGAGCACTTTTCGAAAGTCAGCACTTATTCGGAATTCACAGCTTACAAGCCACAAGATCAGCATTTTAAATATTTTTTCCCCTTCTTTTCATTTCTGACTCAAATAAATTTTCAGTTGAAGCTTTCGGTCACTGGTACGTGAATGCTCTCCCTTTTCACAGTTCACACTCAACAACCAAGCAGACAAAGAAGAGAAAAAATATTAAAGCTGAACCAGCATTCTGCATTTAGAGAATTCAGCCATTGTTCTTTCCCCTTCTCGATGTCATTCACAATTATTGATGACGGCGTCTATTGAAGCAAGGTCCGTTTTCATAGATCACTTGAAACGAGAAAAGAAAACTTACTCTCTCTTTAAAACCACATCAATATTAAATATTGGTCGTGATCCAAAAGGCATGCAAAATAGACTCTTAGGCAACAGTGCTATTTACGAGAGTTTTGGGTTGATGCAGCGAAGGGGGAATTCTATACGAGAACGATTTTATAATTTTCTGTCACTTTCTTCTTCTATGTTTGTTGCTGAGTGCGGTTACCCCCTCAAGCATCTGCCCTTGATGGTAGTGAAGAAAGCTTTTTCCCGCGCTCACGAATGGCATAAGCCGGGGCAACAAGGAAATGCATTCTGGCAACACTGTTCATGACGTATGATTGAAACGTCAATAGTCAATAAGCGTTTCTTCCCCTTTTGTAGGTTGTCCGCCTACAGAACACAGAATTATTTTAAAATTAGAACTGTAGTCGCTTTACCAGTCTTTTCAAGTTCTTGGGCGCCACTTACTAGGAGTCCAGAACAAGACGACCTTTTTCTTACCTCACGCCCAAGTCTAAACCACAAACATCTGCAGAAACTTGTGCAGTGTTTGCGGTTTTTTTTTTATCCAAACGTTGCAGATTCTTTCTTCAATATTGTTCTATTCCTTCCTTCCTCTCTCTGGGCTCATAAACATTCAAATGGGGAAGGGATGACCGGACGAGGAAAAAATTATGACCACCTTTCGCTTTTTCCATCTGCTTTGAGAAAGTGGCAACGGCGAAGAATATTTCTTGTCGGAATCTTTCTGGCGATGGGTATCAATGTTTGGTTAACCGCAGCTGGTAGGGAAGCCGGCTGCCCAAGTTGCTGGACCCAAGGTTCTTAAGAAAAGATCTGGAGAATACGCTAGAAAACAGTGAGCTTCTTTTACATTTTAGAACCAGCGCAGAAGCTTCTTGAATTTACTTATGGTCCTAAGGCATATCAGGCTCAGGCCGGGATAGACTGAGGGGAGAGGATGTTGAAAGGCAGTCGGCCAATGCTTAGTTAGTAGGTACGATCTCGGCATTTTCCTGGTATGACTGAGGGAAACTTCTAAAAAAAACTGCCAGGAAGAGCGGTGGCTGGGATCGATCCTAGGACCTTCCGATTGCTAATCCAACCCTCTACCAACTGAGCTACGTCCGCTTGGTAAGACGTTTCTTTTGTGGAGTTTTTGTATACTTTTCCATACCAGTTTGGACTACATTAATCGGCTCGGGTACGCTAGGAAAGAATAAAACTGGCGGGAGTGAGGATAGCCTATAGCTTTGACCGAATGAGATATGAAAAACATAGTTAAGTTTGTCACTTTTCTCGCTATAAAAACCTTTCAACGCATAAAAAATCAACCCTGAAGAGCAGGATCAAGAACCGTTCAAGAGTCATCTTCAAAAATAAATTCTGGTATGCATTACTGAAAACAAATTGAGAAAATACATACACAAAATGTGAACAACAACAGTACTTTTAATAGAGTGTAGTTAGTAGATATAATTTCGTTGACAATGTTTTCTTGTAATTCTTACTTTATCTGAATAATGAAATACACAAAACAAACACAATGACTGGACAATGCTGTGTCTCTGTAAACAGAAGAACCTTAAAGCCGATCATTCTCACTACATGGTAATATTTCGACAGTCAGTTTATGAGATTGGCCAAACTTAACCAAGATATCCAAAGACGTTTTGTCTTTCCTGCCTCCTCAGTAGGAATTCGAGATCATCATTTTTTTTTTTTTTTGCCACTACAGTACAAAAGATAAAGTGTTTCTATTTTTAGTGAACGGAACGGTTATAAATATACGTAACAATAACTATAAAGTTAAAGTATGTTGTAAACTTCACAGCACTTCAATTCAGCTGTGGTCGTGTTCTATTAATCTGAATCGGTACTAGAGAAACGTCGCGTCTTCGAGCTTCTCCACATTAGCCATCATGTTTGATTTCCCCCCCCCTCCAGTTCCATCAAGTGAAGGGGAGTACCGATAAAAAAAAAAGGTCCGGAGATTTGTTCTTCAATTTCTTATTTAACGACAAGGACTTCATAATACTCAACTGAATTGAATTTATGGCCTTTAGACATCTTGGCTTACGCCGAGCACCTGCATATGTAGTTATGAAAGTGATATTCTGTAGGATTAATTCAACTCGCTATGAAACTACAGTTAAATTTACTTAGGGTTCGGAGTTTATTTTCTATGAGCTAGACTAAACATGTCTGAAGGATTACGTCCCTCCGCGTGCACTCTTCCAAGCCAAGAATAGAGCATCTTTAGGTATCTTCCTGCCACTGACCTGGCGACGCGACGGACTCGAAACTGCTGGCCTCCTCTTGCATTACCATTCTAAAGTGGTTCGGAATTTAGTTATCTTGTAGTTCTCTTCAGAATTTCTGTTGCTAACTCCGAACTATTTTTCACCTTCAAGAAAAATGGCAGCTGTAAAAAGTATAATTTCGGAGGAGGAGGAAAGAATTGACGTTCTACTTGACAAGCTATAATTAAAATCCGTCAAACGGAAAGGTGACATTTCTGCTTTCTACTGGCCACCGATGCAGACAGACTTGTGACATTTTTGTCATATAATATAAGAATGGTTTTCTAATTCTTTTTAGCCAACACAATCATTTTTTTTTTTAAATTTTCAGTTGTCTCACTTTTGTTGAGAAGGTGCGATTTGTTTATATAAACATTTAAGTTACATAGATATCCTGTTTCTAACTTTATTACAACTTTAATATTGTCACGGAAAACTTAATTAAAAATAATGTTATTAATTGATGCTACTAATTAGAAAGCCATAAAAAACTGATCATGAAGCAGACATGACCAAGTTACTTGTTGGTACAAAACAAACGAGAATTTTCCGCGAATAGTGTAATTACGTATTTACCTGAATAAGTCGTTTTTTCTCATTAACAAAGCTCCCTTAGTAGTAAGAATTGGAGAGTAATTTGAAAGCATTTGACAAGCAAAATACACAAAGAACTGCTTCCTCAACTGAACTAGATTTTTGCACAACACGTTAATGAAACCGTCCATATCAAATATTGCAATCGAAAAAAAAAAATGCTCCGTTAACAGTAGGGGTGGAAGAAAGGAGTGAGGAACTTAATTTTCTCGCATGGGCAATAGTTCGAATAATTTTTCTTTCGCACCATCCCTGTGCTCATCATAAGCAGATGAACTGTCGCGGCCTCAGCCATCGGACTGCGCCGTTTAGATTCTTCTATGGGAAGATCAAGCAAGTGTGTGTGCCCTGATTAAAATTATCCTTTTTCTCTAACACACAAGGCGAATGCCGGGATGAATTGTATAGCAGAAATCCTGGTCACCTCATTTCCTATCTTCCCTAATAATAATAATAATAATAATAATAATAATAATAATAATAATAATAATAATAATAATAATAATAAAACATTACAGTTACTATGGAATAACTTATGGACAACATATTCTTCGAAGAGCAGCTCTCAAAAGTTTATTCATGCAAAATGCCTACCATTAAAAAAAGGAAGAAGACAGAAACATGTTTGTCCAGTGAAATGAAAATGTCCATACATATCCTATATTTCCATACAACCTTGAGTGACAACGCTATCAACAGTTCCGCTTTTTGTTTTTAACGTAACGTAGCAACTCATTTACTGGTTCTTTCTCGTTTATTTAGTTCCGCTATTGGACATAACCTCGAATGTGTTCAATAGCCAGAACACAGTGTAGAGGTGAGAGATCACAGTATTTTAAGAGAGATTTAGTGGTTCTTTAATATTCTATCAAGTACAAGGACGTATCAACGTAACACCACAGGAAATTGTACCTTCTATTTCCTTACGTAAAACTAATTTGCTAGTAACATCTAACATTCGAATGGCAATCAAGTTCATGATCAGACTACAAACAAAAAGTAATTTCTGGATTTAAAATTTAAATTTTGTTTTATGTGCTGAACTGGCAACATTTGGCCTAAACGTGGTGACTCTACAGAAGTATGCACACTTCGGAACCACGAGGATCCTGGTTCAGCTCAGGACCAGTATCGTGACAAATTTGCCCAATAGTTTTCACCACTCGTCAACAGGAAACCGAGTAAAGAACAGTATGTCCACAGCTTCTTTTTACATTCCTTCTATCTACACCAGTGGTTCTCAACCTGTGGGGCGTGAAACACCTGTAAGGAGGCAAATACTTAAGAGGTAAAAAAAAAACATTACTATAGTGGTATTTTTTTGCAGTTCGTAACGACCACCTAACCTCACCTAGGATACCAGGAATTAATGAATCACAAGGCATGGATTTCGCTAAGTTTATCGAACGGGTGCTAGGCAGAAAAGAGAGGGAACCGATAGAAGATGCGTAAAGGAAGTGCTGAAGATAGTAGACATGAGACGAACAATGACGGAAACGATAAAGATGAGAGAAAGGAACTGATAAGGACATTGGCTGTGCAGAGATTGTATATTCAAGGATGGCATTGAAGGTATACTTGAGAGAAAGATGACAACTCTTGTCAATATTAGAGAAAATAAATCATACGTTAGGATAAAGAAGAATGGAGAGGGCTTAACACGCCTTGAAGGACCTGCTGCTCTCGGCACAACACTGATGATGATGCAGTCAAAAAATAAAATTGTGATCACTTAAACATATTATTCATGGAGCTACAACTAAACAGACACTATGCATTTTCCAACTTTCAGAATTATATGAGATCTCGTATTAATAATTATCAAGCCGCCGTAGCTCAGTGATAGAGCGTTGACGTAGCATTCGGGAGGTTCGTAGGTTCGATCCCAGCGGCCGACCACCCTGACTGAAGTTTTTCCAGGGTTTTACCTGTCACACCAGGCAAATGGCGGGATGCCACCTTCAGCATAGGTCCTTGCCGACATCTTCCCGAATCTTTTCTCCTCCCCTATCCCGGTCTGAGGTTTAGATGCCTAAAGGCCATAAATGAAATTCAATTCAATTCGCATTAATAATTCTTACTTCATTGTCACAATTCAAGTATTCATAAACAATTTTGTTGAACTTCACAGAAAGTTGGGCATCAATAAGAACTGAACTGCCATTAATTTCATTTCATTGTATGTTCAAAACAGAGAACAGTAAAAGGAAACATCACACTGTCTTAAAAAGCTCAAATAAGAATACGTATGGTAAAGAAGTACAGCGTATTTATTTGAAAAGCGAGATTAATACCCTGTTTTCGTATTCTTGCAGGAACATAACATCTTATTCAGTGTGTCCTTCAACAGTTAATCATGAATAAATAAATATAATTTAGATATCTCCACTGCTTATATATCTAATTTTAGAAAGCTGACTGAATATATAGGTAGTATCGTTTAGATCCCAGGGCAATAGTGTAGCGTCTCGTTGCGGTTTTCCATCATGCTTAAATTAATGGATGAGAGAGAAGAACGTGACGCGTCAGGTGAAACATCGCTTCCACCGTAATTCGATCTTAATTTGCTATAGGCGAATGAATTCTAGCCTTCCTTTAGACTGTAGAGTTAATTGAATTAAAGACACCCCCGGAGGACATTGGGAGGAGGAAAAGGTGAACAATGATACAGTTCGTAAAAAAAAAAAAAACGAGAAGCTAAATTACACTTTTGTTTGAAAAATAGACAGTTGATTGCGTACTGTCCCCAACGACATTTAAATTGAACCTAGTCCCATTGCGTTGAGAGAGAGAGAGAGAAAAAAAACTTCACTGTATCCACAAGATTACTGGTTCGATTGCAAATGACATCATCACTACAGTTTCGGGTCCACACGCCACCTCGCGCGCCCAACCCAAAAGTTTCCTGGAAATTTATAAGAATACAAACTAGGAATGGCGAAATACGGATAACTATTCATCCAGATATTATCCCCTATGTGCATAGTTGTTATCCAGACTTGATCCATCATCAAAAGACTCGTTATGCTAATTTTATCCGCCATCAGAATCATTCGATTTTTCTAAAACTGATACCGGATAATGTGTCATCCAGATATCCGGAATTTATGGACCATTAGTAATACATACCAACAGCTGGATGCAGGAGAAAGTATGGAGAAAGTAAGTGAAAGAAGAGTAATACTGCACAGAAATGATAAGAAAAATAACAAAACTGGTTTAGCCAGTGGTTAGTCATAAAGCTTTAAGCAACTGACGATATGCCAGGGTGGTGGATCCAAATTGAGTCGAGAACGTTCAATACACACGGAAGAACTAGTCACTATAGCAGCGGAACATTCTGATGCTGCTGCACTACTTATACATGGTAAAAAGACAAAGAAATATGATGTACACTCAAATTCAAAGAAAATGGCCGATGAAAACCCTTCCAATTCCAAACAATGGACAATTTGACAATATGAAACTAATACATAAGACAGTGACAAGCAGAATGATTTGCTTTCAATCTGCATAAAACGCTGGTTCGTTATCATCATATTATGCAAGTTGCCGAACCATACCATCATTTGCCTGGTGTGATCAAAGAAAACTCTCAGTGAGGATAGATGAAAACCAGGAATCGAACCCGGCTCCCCCGGATTACAAGACATACACTGTGTAACTCAGTTTACAAGAAGTGTGGAAAATTTGTTGTCTTTCTGAAGGTGTTTTGAAATCTCTCTGCGCAACTTCCGGTTTTCCCAATTATTTTTTAAACTAATTTTACCTACACTTCCATCAAAATATATCCTGATAAACTCCGGTGTATTTATTTTCGCACTGAACTGCCGGTATCTTACAAGGTTCAAACAAATCAGAGTATGATACTTCGGATACCTTCCTTGTTAATAGCAGAAAGCGAGTACTTACAATGACTGTAACGACAGCATCAAAGACAACAGGTTAGGCTGAATTAATTTTAAGCAGCAAGGGAAGCAAAAAACTATCAATAGAATATCATTGTCCATATATATGATACCATTTTCCACATACATTAAAGGTTTATTGTGCTCTACTTGCAATAATAATGATTATTCCTTCGTTTATACAGTATATATAGTCACACATGCAAATGCATTCAAATAACGCGTGTTCAAACAGCGTTACTCTGTTCCAGCACTTTAAGGTGACAAATAATATAGCACACCACTTTACGAGTCTACTGAAATAGACTTGGACATTAATTACATAACCAGTGTTACCCTATAAAACTATATATTATCTTCCAACTTTATTCCTGAAAAGTTCCAGTTTCCTTCCTAAATAGTTGCCAGCACCCTGGTCTATGCCATTACACACTTATATTTCTTATATGATGGTGATGAAGGCAAGTCCTGACTCATCGTTCCCTGAACAAGGTCAACCGATAGAGATTGGACATTACCTTCCACTCGATGAAGATTACGTCCTAAGGATGGGACCTTCAGCTTAACGTGGGCTTCGAACCACTTGTGTCTCGACCGGAAATCAAACCCAAGGCAGCGAGCGGAACTATTCACCCACAGAGGACACATTTACTGCATAGTAAGAAATAAATACCGTAATACAATTGGTGTTTGGTAGCCAACGTGTGTGAAAAAAATGTACAGTAAATATTCAAATAATGATACAAAATACAAGTGACTAAAAGTTATATCAAATGAATTGCTGAAGAGATGCAAAAGACGTGTACACCCTGATTCATAGAAAATGGGTCACAGGTGCACTTTCTAAAACCAACAAGTTTCTTAATACGGCAAAATCGAGCCAATATTTTATACCGATTTAAAATGAATATCTCGTCGGATTGTACAAACTTTACATTGGCCATTTCCTATGAATGGAAGTGTACATCCCTTATACAGAAACAGTGCATTAAAGTCAACAACACAGACAGACTAAGACTTCCCCGCATATGTTTGAAACGACCTCGATAGTTTTCCCTCTGTGACCAAAAAAATAGTCCAGTAAGCGACAAATCGTAACATTTAGTTATATGCCACCTTTAATGAACAATAACTTACTCATCCGTCTCTGGAGAAAATCTGAAGGCAAATCCGAAAAGGAACGATAGCAGAAATTACAGTCTGAGAATTATCCAGAAACATAAAACATAAATAGACTTCCTCTGAGGGATTACGAAAGGAGACAGCTTGGAAACGTATTGCCTAAAACACCATCATCACTTCCGCATCTTGTTACGCACGTCACAGATGCTGGCTATATCACTTACCACCACCAATGAAACATTGCTAAGTTTTCAACCAACGCTAAACCCATTCCGCCTGCAGTTTGCACTCCAGCAAACAGCAAGACAGAAATGGGAAGGGGGGGAATTTATGTTGTAATAGTGGTAGGAAACTAGGGAGGAAGGGATTTTCCTGGTGGGAGCTTTTCGATGCGAGAGAGAGGAGTTTTTAACGGTGAGGTCCAGTCCCATGTTCCTCGTTTATCTCTTGACTGTCATATATATATCAAGAAAAACGAACAAACACCAACGAAACCACAAATATTGCCTCCCGCCCTCTCGTATTTCCAATACCAAACTTCACGGTAGAATCCCGCGAACTTGTCTGAAGCCCCCTTCCTCTTCTGACGCCATTCTTCATGCAAGTTGTCATCTACAATAACTAATTCTCAGAGGCACATTAAGCTCAAACCAACCGAAAGCACATGTGAACGAAAGTAGATGAGAAAAATATTTAACTTGCTATTTATTATATCTATCTAGGCTGCACTGCAACGACGTCATATGAAAAATGTTTTCGAGAAGGGACTGAAAACAATTTTAATTTTCGAAATAGTAAGTTATCAACATAATATGGCATTCATTTGAATGTAACGGTATAGAATATTCAAATAAAGGTAGAGCAAAGGGTCAGTCCTACTCTCGACTGTCTTTACCTCCCAAGGTAGACAGAAATAAGGAGGATGCTATGGTACTCAATTTGATAAGAGGCATGGGAGCACTGTAGAAAAGTCTCCAGCGTCCTGGCTAGAAATCGAGGCGCCCGATTCGTAGTCAGATGTTCTACTGCGTAAACCATGGTGACTCTTTGGTTTGGAGAGATGATACTACATATAATAATAATAGATCTTCGTGACCGGGATGGAAATTCCAATCCATTTCGTAACTATACAAGGTGCGGAAAGCTCCTAAACGTGGCGGAAATTCCACCCGGGACACTAAGGGCCATATTTATGAATAACTCCCAATAGGTGGCTCTGTCTCCCAGGTGCATTGAAATGATATGGTCCTGGGAGCCACCCAACTTGTGGGAGTGATTCATAAATATGGCCTTAAGACTTTTTCTCCTATCATCCTCCAGGTTTGGCAGTCGATTCTGTTACACCCTGTATTTGAGTGAAGATGCTTATCGGGGGAAGAAATTTTCAGTAGCGTAATTCCAAAACTACGACGCTAAATAGAAAATTAAAGAGAAAGAAGTCGGTCAGAACCTACTTTCGATAGCGCCATCCCAGTATTAATCTTGAATGACAGGAAATCCTCAGTCAGGATGGCCGAGGCAGGAATCGAACCTAGGAACGACCGAATGAGAAGCGAACGCTCTACAAACTGAGCTACGGCTTCTTGGTACATGTTCAACAAAATAAATGCCACATGTTAGAGAACTATTTTCTTACTTCATACAAAACAAAGACATTACTTCATTCGTGTACGTTCCATTCTCACATAAGTCAAAGAAATACGCGCTTTCAAGTAGAGGTCGTCAAGATGTGACTAGGGCACGGTGCATTTTCCATATTGCATATGTCAATGCATATTTCAACGTTTTTTTTTTTTTAATACATGCTAATATGCAAATTTATATATAGATCACTCATATAAACCCCTTGCATATTTCGGACCCAAAGCCAGTACGAACAAATATCAAAATAATTAATGATGTTCGAAATACGCTCAGCATGTTTGAAGATTCTGAATACCTGGAGACACGAGCGTACTTTGAAGTTCCGATTTATATGTGAAATCAGTTTAGATTTAGGAGTAATTATGTGTAAGTCTGGATCCTCCGAAATAAACTGGTGGTGGTGGATCTCCTCCGAAACGAAATTCTACCTGGTGGACACACACCGGGTGTGTGGGTTTTATCGGGGTACTCCCGTTTCCTTCATTCATCCCATTATCATCCATCCGGCCTGAGCCAAAGTTGCCTACAGGCCTTCACAAATTAAATTCAAAATTCAAACGAAATAGCTGTATTCGAAATAAGCGTTGTTCTAAGCAAGTGTATTTGAGAGTGGAAGTATTAAAAACAGTTATATTTACCATTTTAAATCATGAGCTAAATGAAGAATGAACATCTGTAAACATGAAGGCTTTTGCAGTAACTGGAATAAAGCATTTACGAGAAGCTAAAGTGTTTTCGAAAGTGCATATTGTTCTGCATATTTTACTCCTATTTAGTGCATATTTCCAAGTACATTTTAGGAATTTTAAGTGCATAATTATGTGTGCCCTAGTGACGACATTCTAAATGTTTTCTGAAGTGGTCGAAACACTTCCACACTTGTTCGTGTATTTTAGTCATGCTACAAATAATGTAGCTATGAAGATTGTCTTTTTAATTTCATTATTATAGTCATATAACTTAATTATATCACAAACTAAATAATAATATAGACTTATGTCACTTACCTATCTTCGTCTCTGCTAAAATCAATGAGCTTTTGCTTAAGAGGACGTAATGTTGAACCCTGCCGTTTGACGGCTACTACTGGAAAGAACCAGCGACTGAAAATAGTCACCAGAGTCACCTAGCGGCAGGGTTCAAAATCACGTGCTCCTTAGCGCAGACAAAAATAGGTGGATAAGTCTACCTTATTACTTAGTCTATGATTATACTGCATTACGCACAGTGGCGTCATTTCAGTATTTGCTTGAGGGGGTCAAGATCATTTAGAAAAATCTTATAAGATATATTGTTCAGTCAGGGATTTCGCCAGGATTTTTAGTTTTGGGGGTGTAAAGTCAAAATTGGGAGGGTGTAGAGTGGAGTTTTGCATGGTTTCTATCCACTTTTGACAGTAAAAATATTAAAGTTTGGGAGTGCATTTGATATTTTGGGGAATAGAATACAAGGAATTCTGGTAGAATCACTGCGCTTGACGCATCCCACCTATTACCAAGCTTACTTTTTATTTTATATACTCTGAATATAAGTAATATGAATATATACTCTTCATATACATATTCCTCGCTGTTAATATGATATAGCTAAAAACAAGTAACACTCACATCTGACAAAAAATAAGGAATTTTTAATTAACTTTTTGTAAAGTGTTATTTACAGCAGATGAAAACCTCTAATATATCAACAGGTAACGTTGGTTTCATTTTAGCAATCATTAATAAGAACGTCAATATATTTTTGCTTCCAATATAAAATAAAGTTTGCCAAAGAAATTTTTTTAACCTCTTTTCACTCCACAGCCAAATTATCAACGAAGAGAGTTGATCATCGGAAATTGAAGACCGATGATAGTTTTTTCAGTATTAGAAAAAAAAAAAGGTTAAAGCAGCCTTCTATACTGTGGATATATCATATAGAGAGAGCCCAATACCTTTAGGTGGGCATCACTAAATAATCCGGATTCAAGTCCGGCTAGAGGCAAAAATCTTGCATCCGCTGACACTGAGGCAGGCTAGTAGAAGGAAGAGACTCAGTAAATAAGTTCTAACCGAAATAGAAAACAACGCTTAGAGTCTTGTTTTGGGTAACAAAAAATCCACAAGAAGTCAACCAACTAACTGACGACATTCTACATGATGTCATATTGTGGTGGCAAAACTCTTATAGTGATGGGATCCCTCAACTTGAAAAATCATTGGATCTACACATCAAAATATGCAAAAAAGTATCTCTACATTGATGACAGAACCTACAAAACTGGAGAAACCAGAGAAAAGACAATAGCACTGGACTTCCTCTGAACTAAACGAAATTTTCAGGTCTGATGGAGAGGGAAGATAAAACTTAAAAAAAGGGGGGGTAGGCTCCCTTAAGACCACCACACTATTTTTTTTAAGAAATACTAGAAATTTATACAAAGGAAATTAAACTTACAAAACATGTAATACCCCACATTGACTCACCTTCGGAAGTGAAATATTCTTAAACCTAAACAAAAACTAGAACTTAAAACTCCCTTACAAATTAATATAAAGGAAACGCTCTAATCAAACCTACTTGATAATTCTGACACCCGCTACATGTAGGCCCTAGGTGCCCTGAGATATGAATCAAAGAATGCCCACCAACATATATATATATCCAGTTCAACCAATAAATACACGTATACATCCACGAAGAAATATAAAAAATGATAAGGTTAAAATTCACTTGAAGGGACCTACCGCGTAGGCAGTAATATTGATAAAAAATGACTACTTGCTATACTTAGCACAAAAATGACAATACTCCAAACAAAAAGAATAGCGAAAACAAATAAATAAACAAGAGTTTCTGATGCAAGTTGCCCTGTCTTGTGACAATTCTACGAACCAAACTCTGCTATATCCCGAGCCAAACAACTCAGAAATGCCCAGGAAAGAAAACACAAAAGGAGACCTACTAACGTTCATATTATAATAATTCTCAAAAACATATTCTGAAAAAGCACACGGCCGTGGTTTACGCTGCTGCTTATACACGAACTCAAACGCAACAAGTGCGTAGAAAATTAACAAGGCACCGAGACAAAGCCAAAGCAAAAATTAAAACAAATTATTTATGAAGAAAGTTAATGTTCTCAACAGAATAGGTGCGCACCAAGCAAAAATATCAGATGACCCAATCGAATAGCGCGGTACGGGGCAGGCAAGCAATT
>JAGDQP010005527.1:3685-64801 GCA_022664845.1 Lepisma saccharinum | reverse complement strand
TAGTATTTGATAACATTTTTTCAATTGCTGGTTCTTGACTGATTCTGAGAAACTTTTGAAAACGATACCTAATTGCTTCTCTATTTTTAATGAGACATTCACAAAATATTTATAAGCACTAATTTAATATGGAATAGTCGTAGGAGTATTTTGATTGGCTCCACTAATGACTCGAATGAAACGTTTGTCATACCTGGCACTAAACGTTCTCTTATAAACCATTCTTAACTTTCATATTGCTCCAACTTAGCACTGCTTTTCTACTCGCAAAAGCAGCAGTATAGCCCAGCTGTAGACCAAGTAACAACGCCGACCACTTTCAAATTAACACGTATTAAGCACGTGTATCAGGGAGCGTGTATCTTCTAAACACGAACCAATCCAACAAAATCAAGGTCATTTTTGGATTCTACTGTGAAATTATTAAGGTAATAATGGTTAACTAAAGACGCATTTTGGTTGTTGACCTGTGTAATCAATGCAGAAATGAGTCTGTTAATATTAGATCCATGACGAAACTCAGATTTCATAACTCCAAAAGTAGAAGGTATATGTGAAACAAATTGTTATGGTCACAGGTAGCCATGTGAGCCACGTTAGGTTAGGCCGTATGAGGCTAGGCAAATGGTTGCAATAGCTTAAGTAAAGCCCACGTTTTTGCAATAAAGTTTATGTTCGAGTTTACGTTCGGTTTACATTGATTTAGGTTTCGGTTTATGTAAACTCGGTTATGTTAGGAATAATACAATTTGTATAATCAAACCTAACCAAATCTAACGTACATTAAACTATGTGTCGTTATGTAACTTATGTAACGGGGTATGCAAAGTTTTTGTGTAGGTTTATAATATGATTTAGGAATACTAACTCTCTGTCATAGCACTAAAAGATATGCAAAGCATTAATGCATGTCACCTGGGTGCTGTTATAGTTTTACGTCGCCAAAAATGGAAAACTTACAGGGGAAATGGAGTTCGTGGGTAAGTAAAGGAAGGTCTCTTATGTAAAATTGGCGCGGCGCTGGTAGTCTAAAGTGCCTATTTACTGCAAATAATGAAGGTTTCTTACCCGCTTAAAAGTGAAAGGTTCGGCCATTGTAAGCAAAAGATGATATGAAAACCGATCGCAACGCCATGAATACGACTCCCTTGCGGTTGCAAATCAGCGGGAAACAGTGATAACCTCTTGTAGTCACATGTGCAGTAAAAAAAACGCACCTCAACTTACCTAACCTCCGAATGCCCTTGGTCACTACTTTTATTAAATTTCTTAATGCGTGTAAATAACTAAGGTTTCTTACCCGTTTCAAAGTGTAGTGTTCGGCCATTGAAACAGTGGTAACCCCCTGGAGTCGCGCGTGCAATAAAAAAACACCGCACCTGACCTTACCTAACCCCCGAATGCCCTTGATCACTACTTTTATGAAGGTAAGTGCAGATGTTTTATGTGTCTATAAGTGTATTCAAAGCATGTTAAGTGTAAATGAGGGAAAATCGTGAAAACATGCGAAAATGTGCATATATGGCCCGAAGTGCATATAGTGTAAAAGTACCGGAATGGAATGTTCTAACTGCAATGAGCCCAGAAATTTAGCTTTCGGAAGTTAAATAGAGAAGAACAGTGAAAATCAGAACGAAAAATGTCAAGTGGTTCTCTGGCGACGTAAAACTATAACTGCACGGTTACCTGTATTTTTCACAAGCAAGAGAAGGACGGAGACAAGCTATATTTCCGATTTGGTTTATAAGCTCGTAATTGCACGTTTGTTGGACGATGCAGTGTGAATTTCCGTGCGAGTTGTCAACTGTTTGATGTTGCAGTAGTAGTAAAGCTTTTTAGATGGCAGGCTTTTTTATATGCTGAGAACTAACTTAGCAACATATGAAAATTATCTGTTTTATGAATGGAAACTGAAGTGTATAACTGTTTGGATATTATTTATGCCATGTTGTCGGGTGCTTAATGCTGAAAGTAAATACTTTCAGTTATAAGATTTTGTATAAACTGAATATAGCTGAGAAAGATAATTTACCTTATATAGATAAATAGTGTTGTTGGGGATCCTTCAACAGAGCTTTTATATTCTACGTCTTTATAGACTAATAAACTCTTAAATGAAAAGTAACTCTTCTCTTGTGTAAAGCGACATAACTCGCTAGTGGATCTTGTGTCCCTAGGCTGAGTTATAGTTATATACTAAGTGTCGCCTCACCTCCAATTTACTTGTGAGTAATATCCTGCTAACTCACCTAAGCGTATACGTAGACGAAATAATTGGAGACCACCAATGTGGATTTAGAAGAAATAGATCCACGTTCAACCAGATTTTCACTTTGAGACAAATCCTAGAGAAAAATGGGAATACAATGGAACTGTTCACAAGTTATTCATTTACTATAAGAAAGCATGTGACTCTGTCAAAAGGGAAAAGTTATACAATATCTTGGTACAATTTGGAATTACAAAAAAAAATTGTTCAACTAGTGAGAATGTATCTCAGTGACCCCATAAGCAGAGTACGGATAGGTAATGTCAGATAGTTCCGAGATTCCCAACGGATTGAAACAATGCGATGCCTTGTCACCATTACTGTTTAACTTTGCGTTAGAATATGCGATTCTGAAAATAAAAAAGTACAAAACGGTATAACATTGAATTGCTTGAATCAATTGTTCGTATACGCGGATGATGTGGATTTAATAGGGAACGATATAGATGCATTACAAAGTAACACCGATGTCTTAGTAGAAGCGTGCGATGAGATTCGTCTACAGGTAAACATAGAGAAAACAACATACATGATAACAAGCCGAAACACAGAGAAAAACGGAAAAAGATAAATAACAATTAAGAATGTAAAGATAGAGAAAGTAAACAAATTTCAATACTTGGGAGCATATGTAAGAAGCAAACACGAGATCATGGAAAAAATAAAAAGTTGCTTAGTATCGGGCAACGTATGTTTCTATTCAGTCCAGAAACTCCTAACCTCGCGATTAATATCAAGAAAGTTAAAACTGAAAATATACAGAACGGTTATTCTGCCTGTAATATTTTACGCTTGCGAAAGTTAGAGTACGACCCTAGCAGATGAACATAAATTACGAGTGTTTGAAAATAAGGCCTTGAGAAAGATATACGGGCTGAAGAGGGACAAGATGACTGGGAAATGGAGGAGACTGCATAACGGAGAAGTTCACGGACTTTACGACTCACCGGGTGTTGTAGGAATAATGAAACGTGACGACTAAGGTAGGCAGGCCATGTAGCTCACATGGGAGAGAAACGAAGATTATATTCCATCGTGATTGGTAAACCGAATGGAAAGAGACTGTTAGGAAGACCGAAACTATTGGGAGGATAATATTAGGAGGGATCTTCGTAAAGTAGGTTTTTGTGATGAAAACTGGCTTCATCTCGCTCAGGATAGAATCCTATGGAGAACGTTTGTTACTGTGGCGATGAACTTGTGATTTCCGTAAACCATAGAACAAGTAAGTAATACTTGGCATACACAATCATCATTTTGAACTATTAGCGTCATCTGTGTTAGACTGAGAACTTATAGAACTACCCTCGTACATGATTCGTCACGAATCAAACAAAATAGGTAGCTTCACTTTTACACATTCTACAGAAAATCAAGCTCGTTTCAATATTGATTTCACTAGTGTACCCTTGCGTAAAAGATTGGAGAAGATAACAACAATCCGAAACATCAATCTGGAAAGAATTCTTCCTACTCCGTACCAGAGGTATCCCGCTTATGAGGCGAACAAGTCTTTACATCTCCAAGATACTCACGTATTAGGTTTCGCAATAATTTTAATGTTAGTTAGGAGCGCTGGTTATATATGTATTTTTAATACATGAATGGATTTATGATTCATTAAAATGGCATTAGGTAAACATAAACAACTTAAATGTACATATCCGTTGTGTGTCAAATTCGTTGCGTTTAACAGTCTATCATGCTACTTTCTATATCCAATAGAACCTGTCACATCTGATGCTGATGATGATACATTATGAGGACAAGTAGAAAACTCGTCTGAACTACAAATAAGGAACATTGATTATTAGGAGAACAGTTTCATTACTAAGAAAAGATTAACGTAAGGGTTTGTTGAATATAACAAATTACGCAACAAAAACTACACTCAATACACAAAAACAGAGCTTAGTTTATTTTATGTGTAATGTTGTGATGAAGGTGATTGGTGTTAGTATTTCAACCTTATTTACATTACACATTTCATTTTATGGAAATATAAATATACATACCCTCATACTACTTAGTTGGTCACCAAAATATTATTCATTAACTAAAGATCAATTAATTACTACAGTTACAGTGCAGGCAGGGCAGAAAATGGTTAAATTTATTAATTCAAATTCAAACAATGAAACACTAAAATAAAAATCAATGTGTAGAATAATTTCATGGTGCTAACAAGTTCAGTCGCCACGATTTTATCTGGAAAAGAGTTCAACCAGTAGCAATCTAATTATCAAAATTTAGAGGAGATAGAGCTTTTGAAGTTTTTTTTGTTCAAATTATTGTAGTTTTGAATCTAATAGCTAACAGTTAAACAATAGCTAATGAGTGCTTGTTGTAAGAGACTACAGTATAAGTCACACAAATATTATTCGAATATATAATATGGAGGAAAATGACAGGCAAAATAGGAATAGATGAATACATGTTTGAAAATAATTCTTCAACTTTGAACAGTCCATCATTGCAAAGAAAATGACGAGAAACTGTATCAACAAGAAGTTACGGTAGATGAATAAAATGATATGAGTGATGTAATCCATTAATATAAGTTACAAGTTCACAAGTTACAGGATAGCAAATCTGAATGTAGCGTCATGTCGAAGTCATAAGTCGTCTTCCTCAATAACCACGATAGTCACTGCCACTTTGAATCCAGACATACACACGCGCATGCATTCTTATCTTTAGAAGAATTACCCACTTTGCTTCAAGATGGTATTGAAAATTCATTTTAAAAGCCCAGTCCAGACTATCAGACTGAATCAAACAAATCGTTCAGACAAATCGTTGTGTCTGGACAGCAAAAGATGCCAGTCTTTGAACTGGGCGACCACTGAAAACAGAAAAAACGTTTGATGAAAATAGCCTCAATTCCGATATCTGATCAAACTAGACTAACAGTATGGACGCTCGTGCAGTCATTTATTCGTTATTTTGCTTGCAGCGGTGAAGAAAACACTAAGTTGTGTTCGTTTTTCTGTGTAAAAGTTTGGATAGCGCTGCTCGATTTTGAAATTGGGAAATTGAAATTCGATTTTTGATAAACCCAAACCGGTTTCTATATTTCGAAAATAGAATTTTCAACAAAAATCTAAATTTATATTTTCGATTAAAAGTGAAATAGAAATTACTTCAATCGAAATCACTGAAAATTAATTTTATTAGAGGAAAACGGAAACCGAATTCCATTTTTAATGAAAATCAATTATACCAGAGAAATCAGAAAATATTAATCAAGAAATCACAGACCTTTTAAGCGGCAAAATCGAAAAGGATTTAAATTTAAAAGGGGTGGAATATGTTTCCATTCCAAATATTATTATTTCAACATACAACAGTTTATCATTTATTATATGCAAATAAATAGCAATAGTTATTTTTGTGTATTTGCAATAATTTATTTCTTTGTATAACTAAAAATGTCATCGGGAGATTCTTCCAGAAACGAGTGAAAACCCTAAGACAAAATGCACAATAAAACGTATAGTGTCGACGTTATCATCGCAAACATTTTGACTCAAAGATTTACTTGTTGAGACAAGACAAACGTTTTGTCTGATAGTTTGGAACGGGCTATACCTAACAATTTTGCATCAATCCATCATATTATGGAAGGTATAAGTTTGCATAAAGGAGTCGAATGTCATCTTGTAGGATGTCAAAACAGACTTACGTTCTGACTTTAAATGGAATCTAGTGTGATCCTGAGAATGCTACGATCTTTTGTTGCGCCAATGAATCGCGAAGGCCCGGACTTCTATATTCTGGCAGCATCGTTTTACGGGTACAATTGCTACCTACAGTGGTACACGCTATGGACAAATCGACTCAATACTGACGCGATATCATGTGAGAAGAATCCACCCTCTTAATAGTCTACTACAAGGTCTAGTTTAAATTGATTTCGCTACATATATGCACATTATCGTCACCCTCCAGCTTTTATCTCCATTGGTGGTTAACGCTACTAGCTAATCACACTGGCAATAACGTTTACGAGAATTTCCATACAAGTCTACTGAAGTAGGTTGACATTATATATAATGATCAGATCTGTCACTTATGGGGGCAAAGGGGCAATTGACCCCGAGTTTAAGAATATACGCAAAAAACGTAGAAAAAAACTTTAAAATGACAAGTAAAACTTACATAAAAACAGACTGAAAAAGAACGAAAAATACTTATTAGCTTCTTTCAATTTTGACTTTTTGTAGGAGTTCGGAACCAAATTAATAGCTAAAATAACTAATTGTAACGTTCTATGCAATGTAGGTTAGTGAGTTTTAATTGCCTGTTACGATAATTAATTTGACACCGACGTCATACAAGAAATCGAAAATGAGAAAAAGACTTCAATAAGTGTTTTTATTTTTATTTATAGTGCTCTTTTAAGTCGCGCGTTTATCTTCGTCTTCTGTAAAGAAGTTTATATCTATGTGCTCTTTTCGTTTCACATTAGTATCCGCTTAATAATAATTCTGCATTGCGTCTGCATAGAGTTACAATTGGATCCCGAGACACCCTGTGGGGTGTATGTCTAACATTAAATAGACTTATAATAACAGTGATTTTAAAACGGTGTGCACTAGCACACTAGTATGCCGCAAAGTTGCGTCCCTACCCCGCGCCGCGAGAACACAAATATTTCTATTAAAATGGTAAAATAAAGGAAAAGTAAAATAAAAATTCAGTATATTGATGAACGTTATTTACTAATTCAAGAGGAACAGTACGTTGTAAGTATCAAATTGGAATTTTTAAAATTATTGAGTCAATAGTTCATTTTTATAACTAAATACCGGCTTGTTTATTTTGGAATTTACTAGGCTGTCATGAGACATGAAAAGCGGACTTCCCAGGTTCGTATTCCAGTTTGGGTTTTGTGGCATCATACTCCCTTAGCGTATATAAGTACCAATTTTGCATCCCTTTTAGTGACGCCAATTCCTGGATAAGTTTTTGTTCTTTGCGGTTTTTAGCTTATTTCTTATTAGGAGTTCTTGGTTAAGTGTCCGAAGTCGTAACTCTGGGGTCTATACGGGTGTCTCTTTATTTTCAAGTTGCTTAGTGTGTACACGTCTCTTGACAGCACCAGTGTAACTATATACTGATGTTTATTATTATTATTGTTGGCATATTTTTTGTTATTGTACAAGTAGAAGTTGGTGTTTGTTGTCGAATTGTTGTCAACGTCTCCAGTAAGTCAGTCGACTTTTAAGAAATAGACCTACAGATTTTTGTTAAAGTTAATTACAAACATTTCTTATCATGCAGCTCTACGCAGATTGAGCCTGTGACCTCGCGTATAGCAGATGAGCTAGATTTCCACTCGGCCAACTTTATCTTATTTATAGTACTCGTAGCTACCATTATTGTCACCGGATGTAGTTGTTGTCTTTTTATTGAAAGGAGAAAAATTGGCGGACTTTCCAGTTGAAACTTCGTAACAAAAGAACGTAGAGGTAAATTGGACGTTTCTTTCTCACTTTGTAAATTGGAAGTTTCAACTGGAAATTTCGTCAACTTTTCTCCTTTCAATAAAAATACAACAACAACTTCAGGTGAAGAAAATTGTACATGAGAGGTGTCAACAGCTAACCCTCGATATGGTATTTGTTCGTGTAAGAATATTTTGAGCATAAGTGTGTAGAAGATGACTATTTGGTCTGCCTATTCGTTTTAGAAACAGTTAGAAAAGGTGGGTTTTCATTATTCTGCTTCAGCATATCCTAGATGAAATGTGCGATTTCAAGGTTTTGAAACTGAATGTACGCCCCTCATTGTGACTGTTTTGCTAAACATTTCTTAACGGTCTATAAAAGTTTGAAGGGGTTTGACTTTGGTAACAGTTTTTTTAACTGCTTTGCTACCTCTCATTACTCCCCCGAATAATATATTTGGTTGGATCATCTGATATTTTTGCTTAGTACGCACTTGTTCGGTTAAGAATATCTGGCTTTTGATTTTTTATAATTAATTTCTTCTATTTTTGCTTTGTGTTTGTCTCAGTGCCTTGTTAATTTTCTGCGAACTTGTAACGTTTGAGTATGTGTAGTAAGCAGAAGCGTAAACTACAGCTGTGTGCTTTTTTTAGAATACGTTTTTTGAGAATTATTATAACATTCATGGCTTGAATGTAGGCTTTGAAGCTGGACAGACGTGTGCGCGAGTGCTCCGTGTTTCCAGTAATTTTTCATGAGGAGAAACGGAGTGGACCAAAAAAGTAAGTAGACAGATTTGTTCATAAGCATAAGTAGAACGTTACTTGAAGGTACGGACCTTGAACATTTTTTTCTGTAGGAGATATTAAGACCCAAAAATGTCCAATGTTAATCATATAGGAATAAAGAGACTACATCCACGTTGGCTCTAAGATCTACACATCATCAGAGTATCATTGACCGAGAACATCCTGTGTCCTTGAGAGGACAACTTGTTGCAAGGAAATAAATTTTCCTTAGTCCCGGTTCCTCCACATTGAAAATTCTAAGCTCTTTGTCCAGTGCCTATATAAATAACATGGAGGGCTAAGAGGTCTGTATGTTCAGGGCCATTGGTGATGAGTGCATGATATTTTCGGGGGTCGTTGGCCTCACATATGGAGTCAATTGACCCCCGGAATGTTTTCGACCTAGGGTTCGGTCGCGAACATTTTGGGAGTTCCAAAAAAACTACCACACCCTTTTCCCCAGGGGTCTGCGGTCTCTCGGGTGTCGTGTGACCTGATCTGCGGTTCCGGGGATGCGAAAATTACCTTCTATAGTCTATAAACACTAAACTTCGTGTGCTATTGTGGTTTGTGCGCGAGCGAGCAAAATCGGAAATGGATAAAAATCCGAACTTGCGGACTTCTCTAGGTCGGGCCTGGAGAAATGTGAAGCTAAATGGCTAAGGCCAGCCTCGGACATACGCGATATTCAGAACAATCCCTTTCATCTAAGGTTCCAAAGTAAGGTGAAAAAGAACGTCGGCAAAACAAGATCCAACAAGGAAGACAGGGAACTGAAGCAGATCATAATCGAAGAAGTTTATGCGGAATGGGAGAAAATCCAAAAGGATAAAGATGGCACTCCAAGGTCGTTAAAGAATATCAGAAAATTGGCTACTGACCGGGAAGCGGAGGAAAGCACACCAGGAAGACCAGGTACACCAGCTCTAGTACCTGAGGACACAACAAAGAGGAAAAGAATACTGGAAGAGGATGAAGAGATGACCAACAGAAGAAAGGAGGAGAAGGAAATGGAGAACCTGAAAATACGACAGGCGTTCTTAGAGGGAAGAATAGTTGAGCTGGAAAAAAAGCCAAGCTAAGTTAGAAAAAGGAAATGAAAGGCTCATAAGTTGTGAAATTAAACTGGCCCAACTCCAAACCAAAATGGATGAGAGGGAACACGAACTGGACATACAGGAGAGCACTAATAATGAATTGAAAGAGGAGGCAATTGGAGCCTACGCATCAAGGAGCTGGAAATCATGAACGGCCAACTGGAAGAAAGAAAAATCTATATCGACGAAAAAGTGCGGCAATTAAAAGAGGAAATCAAAAACCTATGCATAGAGAACGGCAGCCTAAAGGCAACAAAAGGACCGAGTGTAATAGCAACACCGACAATGAGTTTCGCAGAAATGTTAAAGAGGGACACTACTAAAATCCCGGAGAAGACTCGTTTGATAGAGTCAAACAAACGAAACTCTAGACCAACTATAGTCATTAAACCAAAGGAGGGTGAAAGCTTCAAGAATACAAGGATGAGGTTGACTAGGACAGTGAGCAGACAAGACAGGATAAATTTTCAAATAATCCAAGCAAAAACGGCACTCATTCTACAGATGGCAACAGCGCAAGATGAGGAAAAGATTCGACAGCATCCAGGTATGATCCAGAATTTCGATCTTACCAACAAGAGCAGCAAATGCAACCCTCTCATGATAGTTTATAATATACCATCAGAGATCAAGGAAAACGAGGCAATCGAGGAATTTCTTGATAGAAACTTACATGAGTTAACTGATGAACAGAAACAGCTAGTTAGACCCAGATTTAAGACGGATCCCAAGAACCAAGAGAGGTATCATCTTGTGTTTGAGGTACCCAAACAAGTCAGGGAAACTATATTAAAAAACCCTAGGGTATACATTGGCTACGAAGCCACAAATGTCAAAGATTTTCTGGTTGTGACAACATGTCTGAATTGTCATGACTACGGACACATCGCGGCTCATTGTAGAAATGACGCGCGTTGTGAGGCCTGTGGTGGAAAAGACCATAAGAAACAGGAGTGTAAGGATAAGGACCAGAAGATGTGTATTCCTTGCAATTCGAGGAAGAAGTTGTGTGGGGCTAAATGCCAACAAGAATGCCCACAGTATAAGTTAGCGTTGAAGAGAGTTATAGACCGTTTCGATTACGGATTGAAACCCAGTTCAAGTCGAAATAATAGCATCACCAATCTTTAAGAAGAAGAACCCCCCCATGCAGAAAGAGGAGAAGCTCTGAGAGGCTTTTGGAATTCAACAATAATAAGAAAATTTAAATCCTTCGCAAATGGATAACAGAAGATAACGCAGAAACATTGAAAGAATTCCTCTCGATAAAGCAAGGATACATTAACATGGACCAAGAAGAACAAACAATACTCCATTATATCAATCCCGATTTAGCTATCTTCCCTAGGGGCTTTGCCCAGACAGTGGCTTTGTCACATGATGTTTTAATCCCGAAAAGCTGCAATATTTCAATATAAAATTAGAACACAACAAAAGAATAGAAATCTATCTTTCAAGAAATCGATACAACTGTAAAATTATTAATATAAAGTCCAGGGAAAAATTCCAAGAAGACCTGGAACTAACTCTAGATCTACTCTCGGCAATCAAACAAGACCAAAGATTAAAAATAATTGTACAGCCATAGGGATGGGGCGGACCGTCAAGAGGTATTAACAACATTGAAGAAATGGGAACATGACACCGAGAGTGTTGGTTTTGAAATGATAGTACAGGACAGAGGATTTGGTAGTACTATACGAAAATGTCAAGAGGATTTGGAATACGATAAAGGACACAATGGAATTGATAGAAGAATACACCGAGGAGGAGACCCGCGAAGTTGTGGAGAACAAGGATGCAACACAGGTTAACACGGATGCATACGACAGTGCGAAAGAGAGACCAACAACAGGGAAAAGAACAGATGAAGAAATACACAAGGGAGAAAAGGATGGAAATCTTGGATCCCAAGACTATACAAAAAAAGGCATAACAGGAATAGGAATGCTGAAGAAACTAATGTTGAAACGGAGAATACAGAAATACCAAAAATTGAAGAAACTGAGGAGGAACTGGCTGTGAAAGAAGATGGAGACAAGAAGTTTATTCCAAATGTTTTCTACGAACATCTTAACAAAGAATATATCATGTCCCGTTTGCAAGAACCATCACTATTGGCAACAGCCTTTAGGATTGTGGTAAGGAAAATCCATCCAAATGGTAAAACGATCACCTTCACAATCATGAGGAAGTGGACAGGATAAACCTACGTGCGAATGGCATAACAACTGAAGCAAAAATTCTACTAGACCTGATTGACAAAATGTTTGAGAGTAGGGATGAGTCCTTTCAGCTAAATAGTATGTATAGACAATTCGTCATGGCGTACGGTCGCATAATTTTTAATCCAGTGGAGAAGTCCTGAGAGAAGTCCTGCATCCACCTGAGACAACCGTAAGACGTTCAAATTTGTCCATGTCAATTTGGAAAAAATCAAAACTAGCGACACATGAACTGAGGCTATACTGTGAAAAAGAACAAATGGACGTGGCTTGCATTCAAGAGCCGTACATCAGCAAACGAAAGTTGCTGGGTATGCCGGCCGACGTCGTGGTGCTGCTTCCGGAGGACCCAAATCCTATGGTGGCAGTGGTAATCTTTAATAAAACGATAGAAATACTGGTGGATTCCAGATTCACATGCAATTGAATTCGGACCTTCATCTTGAAGTTCGGAACTGAACAGATAATAATAGTAAATATCTACTGCCAGTTCTCCATCCCTGCGGATATTTTTGTACAGAGGAAATTCTGGACGTGTTTTATAGTGACAATTTACTGATTTTGGGAGATTTTAATGCCAAGTCTAAGCTCTAGCACTGCCCAAGAACAGACAACAACCGTGAGAAGTATGAAGATCTAATTAACCAGCATCTGCTAATGATCCACAACAAAGAGGACCAACCAAAACGTTTCGGGGAGGGCTGGCGTGGAGAGCAATATTGATATAACATTTACAAGGGGAGATTTTTATAGACGTATATATGAATGGAGTGTGATTGAATATGCAACTACGAGCCAGGACAACGTCATCAGCTTTCATATTAATTTCCAGATAGACGATAATAATAACAATACGAATGAACCTGTTGACCTAAACTACAGCACTAAAAAATTAAACTTCAAAAAACTTATGGAAAAGCTGGACCTACCACAAATTGAAGAAAACGCAAATTTAGATGAATTGGATGAAAATTTTGAAAAGGTAACACGTGAAGCAATTATTAAAACAGAACCAAAAATTAACAACACCAAGAAAAGAAAACCCTTCTGGTTCCAAAAACTTGAAAACCTGAAAAGGAAATTAAAAACGAGTAGGAAAAGTTATAGAGCCGCCGGGGACCAGGAACTTAGAATAACACGTTTGAATAAATACAGACAAATTAAAAAACAATTTGAAAAAGAAATTTTCGAAAATAGAAAGAAAACATGAGGTAGGTTCGTGAACGAGAACCTAAGCAAAGATATCTGGGGTATTCCCTATAAAATTGTTATGCAAAGAATTGAAACCAATAAAAACACTAGAATCCAATAAGGCACCGGGTTCAGACGGGCTTAAAAATGAGATATATATATAATTCCCTGCAACACTTTCGGACACCATATTTAACTAACTATATAACGAATGTCTCAGTCAGGGAATATTCCCAACTGCGTGGAAAAAAGCAAACCTAATTATATTACATAAAGGGGAAGACAAACCGAAGACAAACCCGAAGTCTTATAGGCCCATTTGCCTACTAAATGTGATAAGTAAAATCTTCGAAATAAAATCATAGTTAAAAGAATAAACGACAGAAGAGAAAATCCCCAAGGATGTAGGCAGCAATACGGATTTCGTCGAGACAAGTCGACCGAAGACGCGATTAATTGAGGTTTGTAGAACTATTAACATACTTAAACAACAAGCATGAAAATACGCTATGGGAATATTCTTTGACATTTCGCAAGAGCTTTTGATAATGTATGGTGGCCATCAATGTTAAAAGAGCTAAAACACATTGGGGTCCACCCTGCGATCTGGGAAACAATTAAAAGCTACTTCCAAGGAATAACAATAGAAGTTAATACGACTGATGGCGTCGTGCTGAAGAATCTGACGAACGGATGTCCGCAGGGTTTCGTTCTCGGATCTATAATCTGGGACATGATATTTCAGTCGTGTCTGGGAACGTTGAATGAACTTGATCAAGTGGAAAAGGTAGTGGGCTACGCGTACGATCTGGCGGTTGTAATTAAAGGAAACAACAGAAATGAATTACAGAATAAAGGAAACCAAATCATAGATAGAATGACATCATGGTGCAACAACAATAAACTAACTATCTCAGCCGAGAAAACTAAATATGTGTTATTTAAAGGCAATCTAAACTTCAACAGGGGGCCGATAATAAAAATAAACGGGAAGACAATTAAAAGAGAAAGGGAGTTCAAATACCTAGGTATTATTTTGGATAAGAAGCTAAATTTAGAACCCATGTTACGACAGTAAAAAATAAAGAAGTTAAGGTATCACATAAGATAGTCAATATAGCAACCAAGGATTATAGAATACCCCTGAGGTTAGTAAGGATGTACCATGATATCATAATTCCGTCTGTAGTTGGTTACGCCGCCAGCGCCTGGAGCCACCGAATGGATGATGTACGTCAACAGCAAATCATCAATAGGTCTCAATGGCAAATACTACTGAGACTTACAGGAGTCTACAGAGCAACTCCGGTTTAAGCACTCCAGGTGGCGACCGCGACGATGCCCATGCATCTACAGGTAAAAAGGATGGGGACCGCCTACTGGCTCAGAAAAGAACGAGAAGACAAGATAGAATAATTTCTCCATCAACCAGCTGAAAGTAGAAGCGATATACAAGATATCCCGACCAGTGCGTGGCATTCATTCTGGGAAAAATCATCCAAGGCAAGAAGAGTATACAGCATCTTCCCGGACGTGGCTGAGAGGACTAAAATTCAACTAGAAATCGAAGGAGGGTTGATCCACTTCGTTACCGGTCATGGCCCCTACAGGCAAAAGCTCAAAAATCTAAAATTAGTGGAAGATAATATGTGCCACGCTTGCGGGGTTATTGCATCCCCGGACCACGTTGTTCTTAGATGCCAAGAGACTGAAGATCTAGTCAGAGAACAAAGAGCCATTTTGGTGGAAAGACCCGTCACGGAAGTTCTGAGAACTCCAGAGCTGGTGTCGGTCCTCCGAGAGACGGCAGAGAAAGTTCCATCATTCTACAAAAGAATCATCTTGGCAAAGGGGGCACGCCCTAGGGCGGGACAAGAATAAGCAAGACTCCACAAATATGAAAATTTATGAGTGACCATCGGACAAAATAATGCAGTGTCTATGTAAGCGAGACGGGTCTTGCGCGTCGACCGCGGCATCCGCGAGTTATTGAAATTAATGATAATAGAACAAAAACGTAAAGTATATACGGATATGCAAAAATGTCTATCGAAACTTAACAAAGTGAGAAAATAAAAATATCAAAACAATGTGAACATTAAAAAGAAGATAATAATATACTAGCATATTAGTGTACCACTGCTGGCACTCCAGCAGTATAGAGTGCCTTGTATGGAAGTCCAGCAAGAGACGCTCAAGTGTGAAAGTGTGTGAGTGGTAGTGGGAACCGGGATTAGTGTAGTAAATATAGTGGAAACAAACTAAAATCAGACAAACTGACCGAAGGTTGCGGAAACCGTAACTACTGGTCGAAGCTGTGCATATCAATCCTGCGAGTAAATGTGCGCTGTATGAGTGTAAGTGTGGATAATTATCTAGAGGAAGAAGAGAAGAAGGAAATATTCATGCAGAACAGTGCATGCATCCAGGACTCACCAGCTTCTCTACTCCTCCCTCAGGATAGAAGACAGCTTGAGGAACAGCAGAGTAGAAGAAGAAGACCCCGGATGGCTACCCCTGTGATGGGACAACAACAACAAAGCAGAAAGGAGACACAAACCAACAAAAGCAGCAATTAATCTTATTAGACTCGTTACAGGGTGTCGCTGATAAGAAGAAGCCATTCTAAAGTCTATGTGTTGCGTTGTCGTGTATTCGTCCTGTATTGTCTTATGTGTATTGTATGTCTTTGTAGAAAAAAAATCAAGCAAACAATAGGTAGGGACCCCTACCAAGCAAATGTTCCAACAATCCAGGAACAGAGACCAGGAGAACATTCTGGACGCCTGGTCAAAAGTCCGTCCCACAATACCAGCTATCTTGAACAGGTGGAACTTAGGAGATCCTTGGAATGCCGGAACTCCGGTAATCCAACAATCTCTAGGGACAAGCCTTCCCCAAACTGAGAAGTACTAAAATGCACGTGTTGCATGACCCAGAAAGTGCACGACTCAATCTGTGCAAGGCATGCAAAGAGGCTGGGGTGGTTAGGCGGGCCACCAAATAAAAAAAATAAATAAAACATTAGTAGGTCTCTCTTTGCGTTTCCCTTCCTGGACATTTTTTAGTCTCTTAGCTCGGGATATAGTCCATTTTTGTTTGTAAAATTGCTCGAGCAGAAGACAACTAGCGTCGTCTAAGTCCTATATAGAGAAGTCTCGTTTTTATAATAGGTATTCTCTTTGCTTGAGCATTCAATTGTTGTGCTAAGTATAGCAAGTGATTATTTTTTATCAATATTGGCAGTGTACCTCCTAGGTCCTTTCGTGTATTTTTAACACGATCAGTTTTTACATTCTTCCTAAATATATATATATATGGGTGAACGGCCTTTGTTTCATATCTCGGACTAAATATTGTGTGTGTCAGAAGTACCAAATAGGTCAGATTAGAGCGTTTTCTTTATATTAATTTGTAAAATAGTTTTAAGTTCTAGGTTTTGTTTAGTTTGAGAACATTTCAATTCCGAAGGTGAGTCAATGTGATGTATTGTGTGTTTTTGGAAGTAGAATTTCGTTTTTCTAATTAAAATTTAGTTTTTCTTGAAAGTGTGTGTAAGAATTAAGGAATACCTACTTGAGCCAATTTTTTTAAGTTTTGTCTTCTACCTCCGCGAGAGTGGAGGGTTTTGGTTTGTTTAGAGGAAGTCCGGAACTATTATCTTTGCTCTGGTTTCCCCAGTGTAATGGTTTCAATGCATTTTTTTTCTTTTTGCATAGTTCGATGTGTAGATTCATTCAACTTGTGGGATCACATCATCATAGGAGTATTGCCACCATAATGTTTACTTTGTGTGAGACATTATGCAGAATGTTGTCAGTTAGTTGGTTGAGTTCTTGTGGAGTTTTGCTACCACACAACAAGACTGAAGGTTTGTTCTACTTCGATGAGAACTTATTTACTGAGTTTCTTCCTTCTACTAGCCTTCCTCGATGTCAGCGGATGTAAGATTTCTGCCTCTAGCTGGACTTGAATTCGGATTCTTTAGTGGTGTCCACCTCAAGACACTGAGCTCCATATCATAAGGTCACGGTAAAGAAGGGTGCTTTAATCGGCTATTTATTTTTATCTTGTCATTGGTAATTTTTGTCACATTGAGGATCACCATTTCCTCTAACGAATGATTATTTTTTATCTTCTAAAAAGATTTAAAAACTAACTTCGGTCATCAGTTTCCGATGATCGCTTCGCCCCGTCAACAATTTTGACTGTGGAGCGGAAAGAGATAGGAAAATTTATCTTGGCGATCTTGTTAATAGCTTCGCTAAAATGAAGCCAGGACACGGTACCTTTGATACATTAGAATTTTCATCTGCTGTAAATAACACTTTACAAAAAATTAACAGTTACAATTTCCTTGTTTTTATGTCAGATATGAGTGTTACTTGTTTTAGCTATATCATATTAACAGCGGAGATGCATGTGAATTACGTGTATGCAGAGTGTGAATTAAAACTAGGCTTGAAAATAGGTGGGATGCGTCAAACGACATAAGTACTGTCCTAAATGATGAGCCCCCAGGAAAAAACTGAAATGACGCCACTGACATTGACAGTAAGTATTGTAAGGTTAAACAATTAGATTAGGTAGTTGAGCATGTAATTACAATTTATATGAACCTCACTGAAGCGATTAACTATGCTCTAAAGAGCCCGGGCGAACATAAAGAGCGTATCGTAGTTGTCCTTAAGCGAAAATAAAAAGCATAGCACTACTTAGAGCTTTATATTAACAATAATTAACTAAGCGAGCATATAGCCTTGAAGGCAAGGTGTTCCGTAACTCTTTAATAAAGACACGCAAACATACAACGTTAGAATGTAAGTTAAACATTCATACCAAGCTGGCGCGTTACTACTTCATCTGCACCTTCAGTTTAGCAAAATAGTTGTCTATCATTTTATGTACAAATTTGGATAGTTACACATGCCAAATTTAACATTTAAACATATTTACAAATTGTGACACTTCAAGCTACTGCTCTATAGGGAGACTGCATATTATTTCAACGATTTTGTGACCGCTTGTAATAGTACCACAACTAAGCTCCAGAAAGGGCACTCTGCATTTCATATTTTAATCACTTATGCTTCATGTGTGTTATATTTCATGTGAGTGTGTGAGTATATGTGAAATTATAATCCAAAGACAATTTAGGAAGAGCACTAGCCATTTTGAATGCAGAAGAATATTAGAGAATGAAAGTCAACGAATGAAGACGTTTACGTGAGATATCTTAATGACGCGTACAGAACTTGCAGTACAATTTAACCTAACCTAACTGTGGCTTGTTAGTGTACTAACGAGTACTCTGAGTAGCATAGGCAGAGGCGGGAAAAGTGCATATACGACCGAATTGGGCCTGACGGCATCTTTTGAGTGTCGGAGGTATAAGTTATTCTGAGAAGCAGTCATTGCACAGACTGATCTCCTTGTTAAGAATGAGAAATATTATTGAAAATAACAAGCTTTCAATTTAATTCAAATATTTCTGATTAAAATATTTGATCGTGACAAATAGACTCAAATTAAAGGAAGACGACTAAAACAATTGATTTTCTTAGTTGTAAGTAGTAATGTTCGAACTATATAAAAACATATTTTGAAGAACTACAATTACGTTCTACCATAGACCTCATGTTAGATAGACTTAGCACGCTTCCCAATTTCTGGCTGCGCTAAAACTAATCGTTTTTTGGTCCAGAGCACGCGATTTTGAATTCATCTGCTAGGTAGATCTGCCATAGACGTCATATTCTACTATCAGGTCTATGGGAGAGCCACCTATGGTTAAACATTTTAAAGAAAAACAATATTTACTTCTCTGCTTTCAGGAAATGATTTATAATTTGGTAAGAAATTAGATTGCGTTGACTTTGATGAAAATGTGAAATATGAAAATACGAAAAAATAAAACATAAAATAAGAAATATGAAAATGTTATATGAAGGTAAAGATCTTTCGAAACAATGTTAACAAATGACTGTCATTGTAATCTAATAAGAATTGACTAACCATTGGGGGATAGTCTATTATTCTGGCCATCTCGGAATTATGTTAAGCATTTGAATTATGATGGTAATAATAAAGGATCGACTTCACTTAATATTTTTCTTATGTTATGTACTTAGTTTAGTAGAAGAACTAGACATAATAAACTGGCAATCGAGGATGGGATAATCGAATTCAATAATTTACTAAGCAAGATTGATCGATTTCGTCATTAGTTGGAACTAACACTATAGAAAGTGCCATGGTTTATTTAATACAATACACAGCTAATATACGCAAAATATCAACTAAAAACCTTTCATAATGGTTGATTAACTTAAGCAATAGTAGGGATAGGGACCCTTGTCTAAAAAACATACTGATCAATGGATGTCGAATGACATCAGAAATCGATACTGATGCAGGAGCAAGTGTACTGCCATTATCAGCATTTAATCGAATACGGAAAAATGAAATTTTATGCAGAATAGAAACAAAACTAATTGCCACAAATGGTAAACATTACCAACAAAAGGCATAGCAACTTTTAGAATCCATGTTGATAACAAAGATCTAGATGTGTGTTTTCATGTAGTGGCATCACCTATGCACCATGTCCTATTAGGAAGAGATGTAATAAATTGTGGCCAAATTGGAAACTATTTTTTAACTCGAAGTCTATAGTTAACAGTATAGAAAACAGAACTGAAGAAAAAATGTTGCATGCTTGGATGAAGCCACAAAATTTAAAAAGAAACATATATTAGATAATTTCAGTGATGTAAATCAAGACAGTATATTAACTCCAGTCAAGGGTTATTAATGTAACATACCCATTGATAAGTCAGCAAAACCAGTTTTTAAACGAGATAATATCATACCATATAGTTTAACAGATAAAGTTAAGAGTGGTTAACAAACCTTACAAGACCAAGTTATAATAAGTCCTATACACTATTCAGACTGGGAAACGCCAATAGTGGTTGTACCTAAAAAAAAAACAAGCAACAGAAATTCGTATATGTGCAAATTACAAGACGACACTTAATACAGTCATTAAGAATATGTAGTATCCGTTACCTACACATGAGTTACATGAGTTAATAACAAAGGGGCAGACACACTCGTAATACTTGGCTTAAATCAGGCTTACCTACAACTTGAACATGATGATGAGTCAAAGTAATTAACGGTAATTAATACTCCTAGGGGAATATTCCGATACGATCGTTTAGCACTTGGTTTAAGCTGCGCTCCCTTTCCTTTCCAACGATTCGTAGACACCTTCCTTACCAGTTTCCCATACGCTCAAGCATATTTGCATGACGTTATCATCAAGGTATGCAGCAGTGTTTCGAAAGAACTTGTGCAGTATTACAAAAAATCAGAGAATTAAATATAAAAGTCAATGCTTCTAAATACCAATTCTTCAGATCACAAGTAGAGTATTTGGGACATACTCTTACATACAATGGATGTGAACCAATAAAAACACAAACAAGCGATAAACAATTGTGCGAGACCTGAAAACATCCACCAATTAAAATCCTTTTTAGAGATGGTTACATTTTTTCAAAAACACATACCAAACTTAACTGCAAATTTACAACCATCTCAATGATTTATTAAAGAAACATAGCAGTTGAGTTTGGACGAATGAACACGAACAGCAATTCCAGCGTATCAAGAAAAATATTATGGAAACAGAACAGATTGTAATCTAATAAGCACTGACGAACCCTTGGGGCAAAGTCTAGTATTCTGGCCATCTCGGAATTACGTTAAGCATGTGAATTTTGATGTTAATAATAAAGGATCGACTTCACTTAATCTAAACTTCTAAACTAGTTATATTTGTTTAAAACCTTTCGTTAGTTTAGTAGAAAAACTATACATAATATCCTCATTTAACATTATCACTAACTGTTATTCCTCGTACATCTTCAGTCAGAGAACACGACTAACTGATCTTTTTAGAACAGTTCAGGGTTCAGGACCTACAGCTTTGACATATAAGACCACCATCATTAACAGCAGCAGCATCAACTAGGACAACATCGTAGTCTTTCACCAATTGTTCCAGGACCACCGCCATATTCAACTTTAGGACATGCACACAAACAACGACGAAGCTTAATACAATCGCTCACGATCACGTTCACCGACTAACAGATTAGAACGACATACAACAGGATCAACTCCAACTAAGAAAAGGCATACTATTAGTGACTGAATCCGACAATGATCTAACAATGGACTTCACTCACTAGTCATCAAGACTTTCTTGAAATGACAGCAGCTATAAAACTCCATCATATTCGTTCCTTCTCACCAACTTTGATACTAAATGTCAAAATACTAAAATTCTTCTCGGGCAGTACATCAAATACGGGAATCGTGACACAATCATATGACAAGGAATGGCGTCATAGTTCAATCTGCAGACTCAAATCTAGGTAACAGAATCCGAGACAAGCCCAGTTTTGAAATCTTTGGGAAAACAGCATCCGTGACTCGTTTAAAAAACATACCTACAACACTACCTCCGCCACCACGTAAGTCACCAACACTCTCAGTGGTTGCCGAACCGTTCCGAATAGATGAAGAAGTATAAAGTGAACTTAAACTCGAGGGACACAATATCATCAAATGCATCCTTATCAAAAACAAGCAGGGTTGGGCTACATACATGATCCTAGTACTAACAGATCGGCAGGATACCATTCCCGGCCTACTTTCTAATGGGGCGTACATATTTAAGAGACATTACTGTGTGGTACTGTCGTATACACCTGCGCCACTACCGGTTAGATGTGAAAAATGTGAGACATAACCATCATCATACAGCCAACTGCAGTAACGAAACCAATGCGGATTTTGCACCGGGCCACAAAGCGCTTAATTCTGTACAAATATTCAAAACCCACCAAAGTGTACCACATGAGCAGATGTTTATCCCACATTTAGCTATAAATGTAAAGCTCGACCACCTGCTGAACTAGATGAACTTGCATTTATTGTACCTATTCGAACCCCAGACATACAAAACCAGACCAACACTCGAATTACATCAGTTTTCCAATCAATCACAATATATCAACTTCTTCCATTCACCACCGTAACGCTACAAAATATCCACCAATTCCAACGTAAACATATCCTAAAACAGCTCCAATACGCTGCCAAAACTATACTCCACGTAAATTTCACAGCAACCTACTCCGGACCATATACACACTTTCATGCCTATACTCTTGAAACACCCACAAAGCAACCATCAACGCATGTTCTATATTATGGTTTTAATATTTTTATTTTTGAACATAAGATCACTATTAACTCATAAACCTTTATTCGGACAGCTCCTACTGAAGAAAAGGTCAACACGTTCAATCTTAATGAAACATGTCTAAAACCTAAACAAACATGCAAATACCACGCTACACTTCAACAAGATAGCCATATTGCAGCAATGCGTGCAAATGGTGGCGTAGCGATAGGCTTAACATCTCATATCGCATAGAGAGAACATTTACCAAATATTCCTAACCTTTCTGAATTCCTAATAATTATCGTATACCACAAATAAATATATCTGGTGTAGTAAACAATAATCCATTATTTTTGCATGACATTGAAGGCTTGACTTACCATAGTTAGAATGATCCGATTTAGGTCACATATGCGCCGTTTTGTTCGATAACGTGTTGCCATTTGGAAGGTAATATCATGAAGCCCTTGTCCCTATTGGCAAAAAATTGAGACAGTCGATGTTCACAAGCCTCTCTTGACGCGAATTTTGCACCAGCAAACGTGTTCGCCATGGACAGGAACAGATGGTAATCACTCGGTGCCAGGTCCGGACTATAAGGTGGATGCATAAGAACCTCCCAACCAAGCTCCCGGAGATTCTGGAGAGTCACTATCGATGTGTGTGGCCTGGCGTTGTCCTGGTGGAACACAATGCCTCTCCTATTGGCCAAAGCTGGCCGCTTCTGGGTGATTGCTGCCTTCAGACGGTCCAATTGTTGACAGTATAGTTCCGAGTTAAGGGTTTGGCCGTAGGAGAGCAGCTCATAGTAGATAATTCCCTGCCAATCCCACCAAACACACAGCAAAACCTTCCTGACCGTCAATCCTGGCTTGGGCACCGTTTGCGCCGGCGCACCGCGCTTCGACCACGAACGTTTTCGCGTGACGTTGTCGTAAGTGATTTACTTTTCATCACCAGTCACCAACCGCTTCAGAAATGGGTCGCTTTTGTTACGATTCAGCAGCGATTCGCAGTTGGAAATTCGGTCCATGAGGTTTTTTTGCGTTAACTCGTGTGGCACTCATATATCAAGCTTCTTTTTGTATCCAGCCTTATGCAAATGGTTCCACACGGTTTTTTGTGCAATGTTTAGCTCTTGGGCAATCGAAACAGTGCTTACATGACGGTCGGACGCGACAATGTCCATGATTTTATCGACATTTTCGACACTTGGCCTTCCAGTGCGTGGTACATCTTTGACGTCAAAATTACCGGAACGGAATCGACGAAACCAAAATTGCGCGTGATTGGCTGTTACAGTATCAGGACCATAAACACTATTCACATTTGCAACCGCCTGGCTTGCGTTTTCGCCTTTATCGAAGAAAAACTGTAAAATATAGCGTATTTTCTCTTTGCTAGTGTCCATTTTGACGCGCGCTCACACAACACTGAGTCAACTCACCACAACTATCTGAACAGTGTTTGTAGTACGCAATCTCATCGTTTGAACGCCATCTCGTTGAACCCGATCGGACTTATACAACGCGAGCTACAGATCACTGAAGCCATCTATTGGCAAAATAATGGATTACGTTTTACTACACCAGATATATAATGTTGAATAAGTTATTATTATCATCACTCCTTACAATATTACAAGATTGACGACCATTAAACAAGGACCTTCGATGGCCTGTCTTCCTCTGATGTTGCAGTGTTAGAACCTTAGGCTACCAGAAAAAAAGTACACGTATTTTCTTTAGCTAACGCAGCAAATGGAAGCATGCTTTCTAGCTAGTGTGCAGGTTTATGCGCCTGTGCGGTGAAACTAAAGATCCATGGAAACGCACAGTGATTAAAGATTTAAATAGTACATATAATTTCTCCTTTTCTCTTTAAATTCTTTTCTTTTCGGATACTTTTACGTTTTTTCAGTTACTTTTAACTTCCCTGACCTAATTGGAGTACATTCTTAATATTTTGTAATCCTACAGGAAATTGATTTATTATTTGGGTGTGTTTTATAATTTTAGTTATGATTTATGGTATGACTCTGAAGAAATCCATAGCTGAAATTCTTGTTGCTGTGTTGTGGGATATGGGATTTACTCATGTAATTTCGCTCCTATCCTTTTGTTTTGCTTTAATACTTGAGCTAATTGTCAGATAGCGTAATTACTAAGTTGTAAGTTTCTTTCCTAATGTCGGTTTCGGAACAGGTGGAAATGAACGCGACTAGGCGTACGGCTAAGTCGAGTCGGCGCACTCTTGATGAGGAAGTGAAGACTTACTGTGGAGGCAAGGCTGATCTCGCGGTCTGCTACAACCATTGCGATGCTTGGTGGCATCTCACGTGCGCGGGTATTCTGCGATACGTTTATGCTTCCCTGAAGGGATCTGACAGTCCATTGTACTGTAAGAATTGCACACGAAACTGGAACTATTGAGCGATATTAGTGAACTTGATGAAGGTGTTCCTTCAGGAGATTCCGGTACTGATAGGGTACTTAGAGCTATAACGGAACTCAAGGTTGATATCTGTCAGGTCGAGAATGAAATAAGTCAGGTTAAGGGACAAATCAAGGCTGATGTAGGTCAGGTTAAAGAAGATATAGATCAGGTTAAAGAAGATGTAGGTCAGGTTAAAGGAGTCTTTAAGCTCGATATAGGTCAAATCAAGGACGACCTCACTAAACGCCTTGAAGTCAATGAAAAAGAGAATCAGATGTCCCGCGTATCGATTGAAGATACTGTATAAAGAATAACTCAGTAACTCTCAGCCATGAAACTACAAGTTACTAATGTTACTGTAGGTCTTAGTAACCTTGAGAAAACAACTGAAGAAATCTCAAATCCTGTAAGTTAGACAGATTTGAAGCTCGTTGGATGAGGCTAGTTCCAGCTGTGAGGTTCGTTCAAAAAAATTAATTACGGGCTCAGATCTTTGAGTGACGTTTTGTCCTTCAGAAGCGAGTTATCTGAAAAACTGAACCGTAATGAGACTGTATCGGGTGGAGCAAACGTTTCAAAGCTTGACGATGATTGCCTTCGTTTTGAATGGCCGAATAAAGTTTCTACAATGGGAAGCGGTAGAACCGTAGTAACTACTTCTATTATTTCAACTTTAGTGAATAACACTAACGTTAACACCACTGGAAGTCACGCTTGGCCCCTTGGGGCTTCGGTTAACAATCATCAATTTAAATTCACACTTCCTTCGAGTGTTAGACATGGAACTGGCGTTAATGGACCTTATCCCACAGTTTTTAGACAATTACTGTTTGCACAGAGAACGTGTGACCTACTGGGTTTAGTTCTCAACCAGTGGGACAAGCTGACTCAGTATTTCACAACCGATGATATATCCTATAATGATTACAATACGTACGGATGTAGCTTCCAAACCGGTTAGATTGGGGTTCCAAACCTAGCTGTTTTTTTTTTACTTTCTCAGGACAACTGTTAACTCAAATTTCACAGGATTTCCTATAAGGGATTGAACACAATATTGAGTTACTGAGGCTTTCGGATTCTGATCGAGTTTAAGTGATATAACGCTTAAATGGATATGCCCTCGCGTGGTGATCAAAGCTGAAACCTCAAATCAATACGTAAAATGACTTCGTGAAAGCTTTTCTAAATCAGATCTGCGACTCTAGATTAAAGAAAATGAACTTCAGTAGACTGAAAACCTTGAAATATAGAAGCAGCGAATACGGGTTGATAGACGATTTCATTTGGACGATGTCGGAAACATCACGCCATCTCACTAAGAACCAAGATGAAATACAATTTTAGATATTCTTTTGGAAGCGTTGCCTCTGTCTATTAGTAGGCTGAAGCGGTTGTTGAAACCCGAAAGTGTTGAACAGGTAATATAGCATCTTAACACTGGGGAACAGAGCGATATGCATGAAGTGGATATTGATATCACTTTCTCGTTTCAACCACGGGTGTGGGTAAAAAGAAAGTTCTCTGGTTTCGGCGAGGGTCCTCCTAAGAACACTAGACGTTAAGTGCGAGTGAGTCGAGTCCAAGGTTCGGTGCAGTAGCCGAAACCGTGGAAGTAGTTTCTAGATCCACAGTTGGTGGCATCAACAATAATTCTACATCTAGTAACTGTAATCGCAACGGTAATTCGAATTTTCGAAACGGTAATCGTAAGAATCAAAGTGTATCCTAATAATAATAACAACAATTTCACACATCGTAACATAAAAACACTAATGGCCGGTTTCACCGACCTAACTAAACGTTAAGGAAGCGTTAAGTCCATTTAACGCTTCCTCACAGCGCCAGAGTGTCTCACCAACCTCCCTCAAGGTTAACAGCTCCTCAAACTCGCCCTTAACTTAAGGACGCGATTTTCCTCCCTCAATTGTTTAACGTGGCCTTAAATTACGTAGGAATACGGCGGACAACTATGCTGATTATAGTGTATGATTTATATTTTCCTAAATACGTATCCTTGTACTTTCGGAAATAACGTTGCTTTCTTACCTAGCGATGTAAATATGATGGTCGATAATGTTTATAGAAGAAATTCTTAATAAGATGCATTCTTTGAGAAATTTTACAGATAACACATTTATGTGTAATGTACAAAGGGAGTTCAAAAGGTTTTGCACTATGGGCCATAACTTTTTTAATAGTAGCACTAGAACCATGAAACTTTGTGTTCATGTTCTTGTGTCCTTTATGTATACATGCATGTTACTAAATGTATCCTCCATCCACGGGAACACATTTAGCGCACCGTTCTTTCAATGCTGTAAATGCTCTTTGGTCACAAGGGAACAGAAAGTAAAGAGGAAGGAAATTTGTCTCGTACTCCTGAACATTCAGTAGTGACTCTCCACAATGCTTTGATGGCGTGATCACAGAGGATATTTCATATGGACTCTGAGAGTAAAACGTTGTCCATGGAATGGCGTCATGCCGGTTCTCCACGGAAGAGAAAACCAAGACTCACCAGCTCAGTGGACAAATTAATGGTTATATTCTTCTGAGATCATCGTGGCGTAATCTTCATCGACTTTTTGAAACGTGACGCAACAATTAATAAGAAGCCGTCCTGCGACGTGCTCTAAAGATAAGAGATTGGAGCTCCAAAATAAAGTCATCAAACTACACCAAGATAATGCTAGACCCCACTCTGCCTATCACACACAGCAGAAATTCAGAAATCTGGGATGGGAAGTGGTCCCTCAACTTCTCTATATCCGGACCTGGTCCCATCCGATTTCTTTATGTTTGGTCGTCTGATGAACCACCGTCGTGGTAGGCAGTTTGCCAGTGACCAAAAACGCATTGCGTGTGTGAAACAGTGGTGTAATAGTCAGCGCTCGGGGTTTTACCAAAGTTCATTTACGGCATCAAAAGAATGGTTTGTTAAATGTGTCACAGTGATTGGAGGATACATTGAGTAATATGCAGATATACATAAAGGATACAAGCACATGCACACAAAACTTTATGGTCCTAGTACTACTATTAAAAAAGTTATGGACCATAGTGCAAAACGTTTTGAACGCCCTTTATTTAATGTGTAAATAACACAGTAGATTATAGTTTTCTAATGTGTCTTAAACAAAAGAAAAGAAAAGGCAATCTGAGCTCTGATATATAAGGCTGATCTCGGGAATGTCTGATATCGTCGCTTTACTATTCCTTCGAGCATGCACCTTTAGCAGTTCCCATAATGCCTTTTAAATATTCTTCGTAAAATACTTTCCAGTAATGCACGTATATATATATATATATATATATATATATATATATATATACAATTTACAAAACTGTTTCAGAAACGGGTGGGCAATGCATTTGTCTATTTTGAACTCTCGGGTTGTAGTGACTATTACTAGTTATATAACTGTGACTTTCCACATGAACATGACTTACATCTTAGTCAGATTTACTCATAACATTCGGAGTATAGCCGTCGGGAATAAATGAGGGAAAAAACTCCATAAGTAGAAATTTTCGTAGAAAGCTCCCTGGTACACTATTTATAAGGTGATTCCATTGTGGATGTAAACAGCTATACATTTTCACATTGTCTTGCACAAAAGAACTGCAAACATAATGCGCTCATGTGTGCATAGAGCATTGAGATGCTTTACTATTCCGTTGAATGCACCTCCTTAACTACAGACAAAACGTAATTCATGTCCATTTTTAAAAAGATAACAAGCCAAATTTAGCAAAACGAGTCTGTATTTATCGGAATAAAGATAACATTGCAATTAACTGTAATTCTTTCTGTAAGTTACTTCTGTCATATGGTATTGAACAACTCATTTCTAATGTAGTTATTTGCATTATTTCGGTTCCGTACAGTGCAGAAGAATGTGATGTAAAATCAAAGAGTGTTGTGAGTGCACCAACACACATGGACTCGTGAAAAAGTGTCCTTGCATTCATGCCCTTCCCACTTGATTTTGTATCACTCTCTGCATTGGATGCATGCAAAATAATTACACTGGAAGTACATTCACCCGCCATATAACAGAAGTACCTAATATAAAGAATTTCTTTATTAGCTACGTAAGTAGGTAAGTTACGAAGGGGAAGAATGGGTGAAGTTCCGCAGAGCCGATCCAACCACTATAGCTTTACTTGTAAACAGTAAGAAAAGGGTTGTGTAAAATAACATAACCTAACCCACTGTAGCTTAGTAAACAATAAAAAAGAATGAACAGAATGTAATTTGATCGGCTCTGTGGAATAAAAGCCGAAATAATTCAAACAATCCGTATCAACATACTCGACGAATGTATTTATAGCTTCATCTGCTTCTATTTGCATCGTGTCGAAACTATATAAGGTAATCGTAAAAATGGTTGATCAAATAAGGAAAATTTCTAGTGTAAACAAGAACTGACGTTTATATAATAATATAAAAGTACTTATTTGGTCTATGAAACAAAGCCTGAGACAGTGCAGAAAAAGTGAAAGAACTCGCATTTGTTTCATTCGACAAGACAAAAATTTATTCCTGAAGGTGGAAGTTGCACCAGTAGATGACCAGTTGTAAATAGTCAATTGTGAACGACGATTGTTCCAGTGTAAATCATTCATTCTGTTTACTATAGATTGTTCCTTGAACAACGAAGGGATAAAATAGTTAATTACTTCACTGTACCGTGGCTTCTAGTACATATGCACGTATATCATGTATTAGTTGTAGCTCAGTTTTTGACTGTGCGCTCTGCTCTCACCCAGATTCACTTTACACATTTAAGTGATTTTGGTGGGTGACAATGCGTTTTCTGATTGCACAGCGTTTGGGGACTACAATAAAACCTTACGGAAGTATAAAACATATTTTGTTTACTACTTTATCGAATATAAATGTTATTACCGTTTGTTTCCCTTATTGCTCAACCACAGGCGACTGGTCCATTACAGGTACGGACACTCTACACTGACACTAACTTTCCGGCAATCAGTGGAGATAGATAAGAAACATTTATGCGTTCTAAGTTACAATATTTAATTTGAATTATAAGCATTCATTTGTAGGCGCTCTAAATACAGTACAACAAATACTATACACGCGGGAAATTAGGCCGAATTTGTTTACTTTCTACTCAACGCACTGTGATTGTCATTTATTTGTGGCCAATCTCGAGGATCAACCAATCGTATTTTTTGAAAATAGAACAGCATGTATGAGAAATTATCCATTCAGGAATACCAGTGCTTTAACGTTTCGTTTGTTAAGGGAACCTTAAATCGTAGCGTTAAATGTTGATGCAATGGAAAAGACTTAAGGGACGCTTAAATATTTATGTAAGCGTTAACTAACGCGCCGTGAACCGAAATTTAAGGAAGGTCGGTGAAACCGGCCGTAACACTAATAATAGTAATCACAACAATCAAAACACCACTAATTACACTAATCGTCCTAACAACAACACAAATCGACAAACCAATTATATACAAGGAGACACTACTTTTCACATGTTAATAGAACATTTAGTAGATCTAATCATCATCATCAACAACGAAATCCTAACAGTAATAATACTTTTATGTGCAGACACGGTTGCGTGCAATGTGAGGATGCTGTTCATCCCGGTTCTATGTCTGCGCATAATCCAAACAATATAGAGCGTGACACTGACATACCTGACCGCGGGGTCAAGTTAGGAGTGTCCCTAGACGGGCGCAATCTTACTGAGATGCATAAGGAGATATCGACTCAGGGGCTAAACTCCAGGGGCGGTCCTTAGGTGAGTCGACTGGGGACTGTTGGATTAAATGGAGCCGGCCTCTTGATTAGAGTATTTATCCAAATTCTAGGATTGTAGACACTGATCGTTGTTTAAGGTTTAACTTCTCCGTAGTTGTCGAGGCGATGATCTGAAGGAAAAAGAAATTCATTGACCTAGTGAATTTAGTCGTTCTTCGAGTCGGATTTAATGTTAATGGCCTACTTGGTTGTGTCAGTGAAATCAAGTTATCAAACCTGGAAAAGGATTTTATCTCAGTTCCCTAGGGCTAAGTTAAAGTGAGCAGCTAATGCTCATTTCAGGAGATTCCTGGGTAGTGATGGTTTTTTTAATAAAGAGGATGCAGACCATCTTTTAGAAAATTAGGGACTACGTTTTTGAGTTAAATTTTATTGTTGTTGATGGTCTAAAGATTACTTTAGTTTTAGGTATGCCATTCATTCGTGATTATAAGTATCAAATTGACGCAGGGCTTAGTTGATCAAATGAATTATTTCTGATGGACAAGCATTTGTGACACCGTTCTAGAAACTGACCGCAGGCATGGACTCTGTTAGATTGCCATCGTTGATGAATGTTATTTCTGAGAGTGGGATTTGTGATGCTCTTCTTTCTCGATCGGATCTTTCCGATGGTCTTACGTGTATGTTGGTTTCCTTCTTACAAGCTAAAGGCATGTCTTTTCTGGAAAACTCAAACCTGTTAAATTGGATCCAATTAAGATTCAGCTTATCGGTAAAGAGCCTGTTGGGTTTCAGTCGTACCTTATGTTTTATGTGAGTCTTTCCTCAGCTTCTTCCTAAGTAGCTTGAGTGGGAGACTATTGATGAACAGTTTAGCCGTAACAGTAATCATGTTCATGTCGTGCTCAAGTCGGATAAGTCTAGTTTGAGGCCACTGCTTGATATGCGGTGTACAAATAGGAACATTGTGGCCCCCAGGGTTCAAATGGGACCTATTCAAGAGATTCTTCTTGGTCTTTCTATAGCTGTCATATTTTCTAGCCTCGATTTCAAGGATGGGTATTACTCTCTTGCCTTACATCCTGACAGTTAAGAGCCTTCAGCTTTGAGGGGATACTGCCTTAATTTCCTTCCTATGGGTATGAAGTGTAGCTGTAGGCAGCAATGAATAAGCTCTTCTCAATGTCTACGGAGAACTTCATTGCTGCTTATCTAGACGATGTTCTAGTTTTCTCGTGCTGTCTCAAAGAGTACCTCCAGCGTTTAGCGATTGTGCTAAAAAGCAATTCTCGAGCCAACATCTCAAAAACTCTAATTTTTTATTAACTTTGTAAAATGCAGATTGTTTATGCCTGAGGTTCTATCGTTAGGTCGCGTTGTGTTTGAAGGAGAGTTGAAATTTGATACCAAGTTAAACCAACCAATACAACTGTTTTCTATACTGCGCACGAAGTGCCAGCGCCACCGTTTTCTTGGCTTGAGTGGGGCCGCAGTTTCATTCCAAATTATAGTTGTTTGGTGAAACCTAGTTTTGTCCTTCTGCGAAAAAGTGATAAATTCAAATTTGTCGATGCAGAGTTGAAAGCTTTCGAATGGGTTCGGGAAACTTTGGTCTCCCCGTCCTCATTAATACAGATTGATTTAATATAACACTCCCACATTTCTCGGATGCATGTGAAAATTATTTGGCTGATTATCTAGTTCAGTCTCTGGATGGCGGTGAGTTAGGTGTTATCGCGTACGCGTGTTGCCGAATCAAATCCTGTGAACTATCAGTGCCGATTGTCCAAATAGAAATTGCTGAGGTTTTTGTGGGATCGTTTCGCTGAATAAATTCATGGCCGTCATATGTTCATATAAATTGACAGCAAGGTGATTGCAGATCTGAAAACCAAATGAAACTTGTATAGTCGCACCACTAGGTCGTTGTTGAAGCCCCAGTTGTTTGATACCACTATCGTACACCTCCCAGGCACTCCAAATTTTGTCGCCGATATTTTATAAAGTTTTTCGCCTGAGGAGGGTCCATGTTAAGAACGTACGTTTAATGTGAATGTGACTTCTTTCGCTTGTGTCTCTCTGAAAGAGCTTTAAGATTGCTCTGAAGTCTGACCCACTGCATGTTCTTGAGATCCAAGCTACGTTCGGGAAATCTTCACTACTGCTTGTGCCTAGAGCCGTCGCATGACCGCGATAAATTTAATCTAGGTACTTGGACACCTGTGTTACCCAAATCCCTGGTTTCAAGAGTCATCCAGCAAATCCACGAAGATGATCATTTTGACCTCCAGAAGTGATATCTTCTTTGTAAGAAGAAATTATTCTGGAAAGGCATGAAGAAGGACCTATCGAAATATATCAGGAATGGTGTAACCTGTGCTAAGTGTAAGGTGACGGCACAGGTTATCTCTCACGAGACGTTTCATTTACTCTCCAGCCATCCTCACGAGAAACTGTCAGCAGATCTGGTGGGAAAGTTACTTCGCAGTTCATTTTTCTGTTACATTTTGCCCTTTTAGAAGTGTATTCAAAATTATACCACGAGTTCTAACAATCCTAGAGCTTTCCCATTGGAGCGCAGCAACAGAGGATTTTATTGTTTACGCAGAATGTACTGTCATCGAGACCAGAAGTCTTGGAGTTCTAAGCTAGGGAAGATTCAATCTCAGATCAACAATTCAATATCGACTGTGACATGCTTCACTCCTAAGCTTTTCCTGAATTATCATCCACGGATGCGTTAAAAGGAATGCTGCGTGGCCCGAGGAGTTGAATATTGTTGACGTAAAGAACTGACACCAGTTGGTTGAATTTAATACCATGAAAAGTAACGATAGGAATCAGGTTCGTTCTTCGCACCGAGCTGTTGTTCTTAGGAAAGGAGACTTGGCTTTCATAAAAGTGCGTCATCAGAGTTCCGCCCTGAAGATAAGTAAATATTTCTTTAAGTAACGGAACCAAAGTAGCATTTTCAACCGCACATTCAAATATCTCAATTTACGGCTTTAAAAGATCCTACTCTAAAGGTCACATGGGACAATAATGGATGCCAATATAATACCTCAAGAAATATTATTGTTTGAATCACAGGAATACGGAAAGGATAAGAAGAAAAACTGTAATGCATGCTGAACTACTCTCTGATTATCTTAGGAAGTCTACAGATAAATCCAATATACAAGCTATATACAATATATATTTATGAATGTAATATTCTAAAGGGCACTTGGAAACACAGCACTGTTAGCTAACGATTCCAGAAAACATGTCAACTAAAGTAGTCACTGATTGGCATGACTAAACTTCATTCCAGCTTCCTATAAGGAACCTGTGGTGCAAAGCACAGTATATAAAAGCATCCATAGCAGATGGTATAGGTTGTTGATTTCGTTTTAAAAATAAATAGGGGAATTCTTTTACAGAGATCGAAAACAACATATGTGTACTGTTACAGAGAAAACAAAGTGATGCTGTTGCTTACTAATTTTTAAGATCACATATGAAGCGTACAGGGAATAAAGGAGTAATATAGATTAAAGGGGATTTCTCGTAAAACGCATTTTAAAGCCCAAATCTCCCACTTTCTTCCATAGATTTCATATTCTTAAAATCGTTATATCTTTGTGATTTTTTTAACTTTTGGATTGAAAATATTTTGAGCCGTTAGCTGTCATTATGTAATACTTGTTACGAGTGAAGCCGATTTAAAAAGGGCACGTTCACTCTTTCCCTGTACTATTCATATCTTTTTCCGTTGATACACGTTTCAGCATCGAACGGTTATATGAGGCAAGCAGTGGATGTATAATCCATATTTGGAGTTAATATCATGTATTCACTTGGAAAACAATATTCAAGGATTCCAATTAGGTATTCAAGGACCAGTGGCATAATATCAGAGCCTACAAGGCCTTTAAAGCAGATGGGCCTGAGCCTTTAGGGGGCCCGCTTTTACCCTCATCGAAATATCCTTTACATAGCCCTGAATGATCTTCTCAGCGACCTTCCTTCCGCTGCCTGGCTTCATATAATAATTAGATTTGAGATGCAATCGAAAACTCACACACATGGCCGACTTATGTATGGGTACAATGGGCCCGAACCCGACACGACTTGAGGGGGCCATGCTAATCTAAATACATCCTGCAATAATTAATTTTGAAATTTCTTAATCTGATCAGATTTTATTCAATTTGAAAAAGTATTTACGTCAAATCATTATAAGCAATGACTAATGTTAAGTAAAAAAAACAGGTGGCAAAGTATGATTCAGATTTCCGAATCAGCTTCCTACAGGTAGACAGGAGAAAGTTCGTGCGACGAACACGTTGCATTGTTTGTGACGCATTGTTTCATTTATTCTTCTTATGTGAATGTTATCTACTACTAGCAGCTAGCGCTTAATCAATAATTGGTTCATAGCAAACTAGCTAGGCCGTATTGTTTATTGCATCAAGCTTCTTTGTAAACTAATAGTGTCCAAAACTGATAGAGTTGTGCTGGAAAGAATGTAGACATCAAGTTCCTCTCCATTTCTTCATGAGGCGCAAAATCTAGCAGACATTGTCATATTCTTTGAATGGAAACGAAATTTCGTTATTAAACTGCCGTAGTCTTATGATAGTACTTCAAATATGTCCGGATGCTCTACTGTACTGCAAGCAACAATCAGATAACTGAATGAGCTCGCTATCTATGTTTTCTCAGCCAAGGCTTGAACCTGGTGGGAGTAAAAGCCTCGGCGTCTGCACATCGTTGGAATCATCTTTAGAACATCATGTTGATTCAAATGTCTCCCTGACACGAAATAGCCGTCACAGTTTCATGCTGTTCTTGCTCTGAGTGAAGGTAAAGAGAAAATAAAAACGCACTGGATTCTGTATCAGCTGATACCGATTCTGAATTGAACATAAGGGTGGAAGCAGAAAAGTGATCAAGTTAATTGAATATCTAGAAACAATGCTTCTTACAACACTTTGGAACGACATTATTGAAAGAGTGAAGAAAGCTAGTAAGATTCTTCAATCCGAAAAAGGGACATACTTTTTTACCGCCAAACTCTTGAATTAGAAACAAATTTAGCAAAATGAATTGAAGGTCAAGAGTAGGAGTCTGCATTTTGATTATAGTGATATCAAGAAACGCGGACAAAAGAAATGGATGGATAAAAACAGGAAAATCTAAACAAAAGTTTTATGTTCAGGGTGGGAACATTCATCCCGGTTCTGGACTCCTTTCGAGTCCTCACCTGACAAAACGTTCTGAAGCTAATTCATCAATTAAAAATTGGATTCCCTTCTATTGTCAATTGAAAACAATTGATTAACTTGAGCTAAACAATAAGCGTGAAAAACTTACTAGTATGTATCGCATAGATTTTAATTATGGTAATCTCTTTAAAAATGTTTTTACTAAAAGAGTACATTCAAATATAGTGGACTTTTCAGGATTTCCATTTTTAAGGAAACATTTAGCTACACAGTCTAAACCAATGACTGGTCGAAAATAAAACTTGGTCAAATTTTAGAAAACACAAATGTCTCAACTATATTGAAATATAATTTGTTTATTTAGGAACTGACATTCAAATATGGTGAACTTTTCAAAAACAACCAATTTCATGTTATTGTTACAGTGAAACTAACAATCCCAATAACCTAAAGGTATTTTTGCTACAAATTACCTAAAAGTGGTTACTCAAAGTTGCAAAGAGCAAGTATGTACTTTGTTACGGAAGGCAGTAAAACATTTCCGAAATGTTGGAACTGTTAATTTTCTTCTAAGTTGTCAGAAATTCTGTATACTGCGCAAACCACACAGGAGTACCCTTTTGACATCACAAACTATTCACAAATATGTCATAAACGAAATGACTCCGTTGTGTTAACTGGTTGCTATGATTTGTCAAAACTAGTACACGATACATGTTTTGAGCTCCAATAATTATCAATAATAAACTTTAAGAAGGAATATTTTGGCAGACATTTTTGGAGGATGAGGGAATACAGGTCTCTTAAATTTCCATAAAGAGCTTATAGAAACAATATTACCGAAATCTATGACTTGACCGGTACAATTTTTTCTTCAATTTCCTGAACTGAGATGGAAAGGGTCAGGAGTATGTTCTGTTCCAGGGCAGCCCAAATTTAATTTTTGTAGGCGGGCCCGAGAAATTATTGTTAGGTCTCTGCAGTAGACGTGTCTAGTTATATTGCTGTTAATTACTTTTGTGACTGTAATGAAAACCTTGTTCGCAATACTTAATGTGCCAAGCTATCCGATATTTCACTTGTTTACTGTTGATCTTTCTTGTCTTGGACTGCTTGACATTCACTTGGTATCATTAGCTTGACGGGTCTTTACTTGGGCAATAATTTTTGCCATGCAATTGACCACAACCAAGCTGAACAATATATTACGTAAGTCATACTTCGTATTTGTAAACAAATTACGTTATTTGACTGGCTTCCACGTTATTCCTTCAACTCAACATACTTCCGCAGTTGCAGTAACTTTATTAGTTACTACTTTTCTCTAGCTTTGATGTTGCTGTAATGCACCTATCTCGTAAGCAAAGTCGCGTGTATTATTACAATATTGACGGTTTCCCACTATTTGACGATTACTGACGTCGAGAGAGTAGAAAGGTAATGCACAGAAAGCATTAATTTTGTGTGCAGAGTATTTAATATGGACACAGTCATGTCTTTAATAAAAATTAGGATATAAATGTAAACTGCACTGTTCCTAAAATTGAATAAGAATATTTTTCGCGTTCGTTCAGTATTCCTATATAGCTCTCCAGCAAAGAATATGATTAGTTATTGTTCACTTTACATGCTTATTTTTCTCGGTAACACGATTTTGAGGCTTAGATTGCTTTCCGCCGCAGTTTTTCAATTAAGGGTGTCAAGCGGAGTATGTGCAACAAAATTTTGAACCTGTAGGAAGGAATTTTGTCGTAGATATACTAAATACATAACGACAAAACAGATCTAATTCAAACACTTCAACTGTTAACATATCAGCAGGGAAACACATTACCATTGAAACCCATCAATAAAGAAAGGACATCATTCACATGAATTGTCAAACTCCCCTTTCTCCATTGAATTATGTTTATTTATGGCCTTTAGCCAACTTTGAATCAAATCGGGATATGGAAGAGAGGATGTAAGAAGAAAATCGGCTAGGCCTAGTTTGAAAGTTTAATCCCGGTTTTTGCCTAGTGTTGCTAAGGAAAAGTTCTGAAAAACTCAGCCATGGAAAGGAACGATCCCAGAGACCGCTCATCATGACTAAGTCCTAGATCTTTCAACTGAGCTACAGCTGCTCAGTCTCTTCTTGCTGCACATGTTAACACCTAACTGAATTAGTCTTAATTTTGTATTGTGCAAGTGAATTTTCGATATCTTACTTACTTACTTCCTCTATGGCTTGTGAACCTCGCAAGTTCATCGCCGCAGTAACAAACGTTTGCCATAGGATTATATCCTGGGGAAGATCAAACCAATTTTCATCACAAATACCTACTTCTCGAAGATCCGTTCTAATATTGTGCTCCAACGTCGTCTCGGTCTTCACAACGGTCTCATTACTTCCTGCTCTCCAACCAAGATTGAATATAATCTTCGTTCTTCCCCCCTTCCGGCTTTCCAACCAAGCTGGAATATAATCTTCGTTTTCCCCCATCCGAGCTACATGGCCTGTTCATCTTAGTGGTCGCGATTTTATTATTCTTACAACATCAGGTGAGTCGTAAAGTCGCGAAGTTTTCATTATTCAGTCTCATCCATTCACCGGCTATCTCGTCGCGTTTCGGCTCGTATATTTCCCAAAACCTTATTTTCAAACACGCATAATTTCTGTTCTATGTTAATCAACTTTCGCAACCGTAAAGTATTACCGCCAGAATAACAGTTCTGTATATTTTCAACTTCCTTGATATTAATCGCAGGGTTAAGAGTCTTTCGACTGAATAGAAATATGCGTTTCCCGATACGAAGCGACTTTTTATTTCTTCCGTGAACTTGTTTTTGCTTCCAAGTATTTAAATATGTTTACTAATATATGTATCAGAAATAAAGCTGTCAGACAAAATTCGTGATAGACTCCACAATCGTTTCTAGTCTTTCTAAATTCTACTTTCCAAGATATTAATCTTTACTTCTGAAAACAGTATGTAAAACCTTAAATTAAATATCGCTCTGCCTGCACATTTTATTTTATTAAAGAAATAGCTCTGGTACTTACCATCTCTCTCCAGACAAATGGACACCTGCAAGAAATAATCAAGAACGCATTAATAGATTGTTTCACAAAGGCAAAAATACATTCTTATAGTTTCTCTACAAAATTATACTTTTTTAATGAAGGAATAAATAATCACCGTTCTTTGACATATTTCTGTGCACTGACTCGCATCTGAGGTCTAGGTTAGTCACAAGTCGCAGGAATTATCCTTCAGCGAGAACACTTCCCAGAAATGGACTGAGAGGGAAATGGGATTCTAGCCAATCAGCATGACCAGCAGAAGAACTCGAACATGCAAACCTCACCGGTGCCAATCCGAAGTGACTGACCGTAACAGGCCAAGGGGATGAGTAAATAGGTAATTGATAGTCCCGTAGCATATTAAACGAGGTCATCATTTATGAATGTACAAGTTTAAAAGTTTCTCTTGACTATGTACATCTTGCAAAATAGCGTTTTGTTAAACTTGAAAGAAAGCACATGTTATTCGTACCAAACGTCGGTATTTTCAGATGGTAGATTGTCAGTTTCACATTTGGAAGATCCTGCAATGGATCAGATTTTCCAATAGTTTTACTCATTGACACAAGGCTGATACAGGCAATTTATCAAGCTAGTTTCTGGTCGGCTTCCTTCCTACAATCTCAGCCCTAAACTACCCCTCCCGGAGCCAAAGATACCTAAAAGCCACAAGTAACATTCAACTCAACTGACACGATATTTGTCAACATTTTATTGTGGTAAAAGCATATCTTAATTTCCATCTTGAAAAATTTCAACGAGGGTATAATTCACAAAAATTGCGTGATAAGGAGAATAGTCTGTACAATCTAACGTGATACAATATAAAAATGAATTTGAAAAAAAAAATGCAAGATATGCCCTCAGAGGTGCCGAAGATTTCAATGTTATTCAATTTTGTAATTTTAGATCTAACTCAATATTTGAAGCGTATGCACGAACAAACGTCTGCGACATTTTCAAAGTTAAAAAAAATCAAGAGTACATTTTCATATATAACAGGAAAAATATAAGGCATAAAATATTCATACTTTGCACGAAGACATGCTAGACTAAAGTTTGCTTTTGTGCAAAGTATGAATATTTTATGGATCATATTTTTCATGTTATACATAAAAATGTACTCGTGATTTTTTTTATTTAGAAATGTCGCTTAGACGTTTGTTCGCGCATACGCCTCATTTGCTCACGCATTGTAAATTCATTAAAGTTTAAGATTGTGTACTAGAAGAAATCATCTAGAACACATCTAGCAGAGGAAATCGATTTGCTTATCTTTCCTCAAAGCTGATGAAACGTTTTTGTTCATTGCTAATTGTATATAATATTTCAGTCCTATTGTTGGCCATACTTACTGAGGATTTTTAGGCTTTGCATTAGTTATATCAAATGAACATAGGTAGATATCTCGACAAAGGTCCCTTATCTTTCTCTCTTCTTCCCTCGCAAGAGTGCAAATCAAAGGATCCGTATACGACAGGCTTATGCCATACCTGCCTGTTTGGCCCATAAATGGAAGTTAAAAGATCAAATAAAAGATCCTGCATAAATGGTCTATACTTATACCTTATTGCAATGCAATGGAGTGTATAGCACACGTCATCGCAGCAGCAGAAGACGCCGACAATCACGTGTAAAGGAGGGGCAGGAGGGCGTCACAGACAGTGCCACAACCTACAACTGAGGCCCCAAAATTGGTATAAAAGGAGCAACGACCAAGGCAACAACTTGACGTTAACCAGCGACGTGAACTAGGGCACCGACCACGCCCCCTTCGCGAAAATTACCGAAGCTCGCCGAGTGAGTAGTCGTCTGTATGCCGAAGGATGGCCACGGAACAAATTAATGAGGCAAATGTTTACGGAAAAACAACAAAATTTTTAAAGTTTATATTTATTTGTAACGAAAAACACCTTATTTATACCGAAGAATCCATGTGTTGAGGTTATAACGTAGGCTGCGTTGAATTCCCAGATGAGATACAGATAAGTGGGAGGAAGCGAGTTAAAAAAAAAGTAGTGAAGTTCGATCATGCGAAATACTCCAAATATACACATCACATTTCAACTGAACTTTTTTTTTCTCTCTCTCTCTTTTTAACGAGTTTCCAGATGAATACATAACACCATATAATTATACAAAACATCATATTTTTTAAAAAAAGTTTTAAAACGCAAGTTCCAAAGGAAACACTCCATAAAATATATATACATCACCTTTCGGCTTCAGTTTTAAAACGCAAGTTACAAGCAAAAACAAACAAAACACACACACACACGCACCTAAAGAGCATTACATTGCAATGTACTCTTCCTCGGTTCACTCATGGTGTAACAGTAAGGATACTGCAAAATCCAGTACTTCACTTGAACTTGGTTTTGTAATTCGTTGCTTATGCGTAACTTTCTTCTTCTTGATCGAAAAGAGTTTTCTCTGTTTCTCTTCGCTGTCGTGGAATTCGAAAGTAATTTGGAAGCTTTATGGGAACGAATGAATTAAACAAATGAAACAAACACCCACAGCACAACTACCACGAGCCATACAGGCTCTAAACAACGCACGAATTACTAAAACAAGGCAACTAATTACTAGCAATCTTGCCAACTAGACCACGGACACTAACCACAAAGGTACCAAACGAGAAACCTTTCCAAAACATTAATGGAAACGACAATTGAGCTAAACCAACTCACAAGGTTCTCCAGGACGAAAATCAATAGCCATTACAGGCACAAACCTGCCAGTGCACGGCTAGCACTAATTATACACTCTCTCTGATATGTAGGCCACTAGACCACGGCCAAAAATGAAATATACCACGCACACAGCAAAGGTTTTTGCTAATAAGAAAACTATCTTTGAAAAGAAAAAAAGAAGAACAGAAAGAACCGACCACCAATTTCACACATTTTTTTAAAAAAAAGAAACAAGGCAAGTAAAGAAAATAAACAACAAATGTTATCATATAACATTTATGCCCACACAGGTATGCATACTCTTACATGCACATGAGATAATTTGTTTCTGGCGTGTGTACTCACTTGTCATATTGATATAAAGAAAAACACAATCACACACACACCTTATAAGAACGAGTAATTGGAAATCATCCTAAAGAAGGCCTTGGGCAGGCATAGTGGTTAGTGCACTCTCCTCTTATATGCATGGACACAGGTTCAATCCCAGCCCGGTCTGGTTCCTGAAAAGGAGGCTGGATATAGACCCAAACTGGAACAAATCAAAAACTTCCCGAACACGTTTTACATACCCGACTAGAAACAATGTGAGATTTCGGAATAGCCAAGAGGTTAGCACGCTCACACTTTATACAGGAGGTTACGGGTTTGATTCCCGCCAGACCCACTGAAAGACTGATTTAGAATATGCCTTACCAAAAAATTGTAGGTTCCATCCTTAGAAGCTCACGCACCCACCCAGAATATTAATAACAATTGAACGGATCAAACAAGATGTAAACTGCATATTTAAACACAAAAACAACACAATACTGATTAAAATACATTCTAATAACACAATAATTCTCAAACACAAAGACCGAGTAGTCTTAACTAACATAAAAACCACCCTTAACCAAACCAACCTGTGAACACGGCACAGTTGGATCCTGAACCCAGTACCAACGTGTTAAACATACAAAAAAATAATTCCGCAAACTTAAGAACCCCAGCAGTGGTAAAGAGTTTCTTTAATAAAAAGATGCTTCACAAATTGGATGAAAAATGGGCATGTATACCCTCTAAGGATGCCCTACCGTAAAAATTAGAACCCAAACTGTATCCACGGACTGTGATGGCTCCGAGGTACTGGGCTTCAAACTACAGTGCATGAATTATATCAGTAACACAATATATTCGTGCAATTTTTCCCCCCGTCCGTTTCAAAAGTGCATAGAACACATTTAAGGTGATTTTTCTTAATTGGTTGTTCTGCATGAAACTTGTGTTCGTGATACGTGAAATTTTCAAGGTGATTGAATTTTTTATCCCAATTTGGGCATCGATAAGCAAATGATTTCTGGATCTTTAAAGGAGGCGCGATTTCGTTTAATTTATTCGGATGTGCTTTCGAAACGACGCCTAAGTGATTTGTTATGGTCATAGTTCTTACTACACTCTGAACATACATGCTGTTTAATTTCGTTCATTTGGATCGACTTTACTCATACATCAACCCACTATAAATACGAACACAAAAACACGGCTCTACTAAATACGAACAGAAAATAAAACTTCACTAAAACATAAAACAAACAACACAACGAATGACTGTTCTCCCGCTAGAATATAGGACAAGGAGCCCTCAGCCCGCCAAGCAGTTAACCCAGAAAAATAAAAACGCAGACAGCAGTTTCTTCATGCCTAAGAGATTAAAAAAATGCCGGTGGTATTCAGTCTTGGTTCATTTCAAATGTATTATCAAAATACTGTATAATTAAATATCATAGGGTATAGGATTCTGTTTCATTTAAATAACATTTTTTTAAAATTCCACTCCGACGCAAGGAGAGTGTGCGCTCTCCCCCCTTCCTCTCCTTGGCTTCAACGACTACTCACTCGGCAAGCTTCGGTAATTTTCGCAAAGTGGGTGTGGTCGGTGCCCTAGTTCACGTCGCTGGTTAACGTCAAGTAAGGCAACATTATCATTCCGCTGCTGGGAATGAGCATTGAAAACCTTATCCTCTATCCGCTGTTGGGATAGACACCCATCCTTACTATCTGCTATTCAGATAGTGATATTCCTGCCTCACTCTACTGTTGGGAGTGAATCCTAGAAATAAACCTCTCTACCTGCTGTTCAGGTAGAGTTAGTTAACTCCTATTCACAAAGTGATAGGAACCTTAAGTCAACTTGCTGTTAAGGTTGAAGTCTCTCCTAGTCAACTTACACATCGAGGAAGACAGTGAAATTAACGTCCAAATGTCTGTTACCGGACGCTCTATTTATTATTGTAATATTTTGTAATAAAAGGAAAAATAGGGTCCAAAGTCCCGTGTACCGTATTTTAACTTTGCCTATCCACAGAACGTTACGATATATTGACAGACATCAGATTGAGTTTCAGTCAAACTGTTACAATGTTTATTAGTCTCTAAGAAAGAGACAAATTCAAGAATATGACACATTCCGTGCTACTTCATTTGAGGGATCCCTAGGCTTGAAGACAGATACGGGACCAATCGAAAAATGTGTTTCGTAACTATATTATAAGTGCTTGACTTAAAGTTTGAAACCAAACTCGAAGTATATAATAATAAATTGTGGAAAACTGACTAATGAAATTTAGGGATATAGTGGCATACAGAACACACGTCTAAGGAAAATCAAACAAACTATGAAATTAAATTGGGGTTAATTTAAACTTGACTTGAAATGTAGTTAGTTTTAATAAAGAATAACCTAATAGGTTAATAATCTTGTTTTAATATTTACCACTTTTGGGGTAATTCTTTGGACATTTGGGGTGGGAGTTTTTTTAATTGGAAAATATTAGAAAAATAGCAAAAACAAAAAATAACAAATAAAAACAGAAAAACTATAAATGAACAGACAAATACAATACAAGATATAATAGTTGGGATATTAAGATAACTCCCTTTCACGAAGTTTCATCGCGTAATTTTGGGAAGGTATAAGTCGGGAACGTTGATCAGCGAGTGATAAAGAACGGGAAGTCTCATTAAAAATGATTTCTTTTCTAAAGATAACCTTGGAGTTCTGTTGTAAAAGTATTCATTGCATCTGCTATTAGCTATCGGAACAGATAATTAAAACAATGGCAGATCATTTGTACAGACATTACCATTCATTATGTTATAAAGAAATCTAAGATCGGAAAGTCTACGGTGAGTATGGAAGTCATTTAGTTGAAGCTTAGAAAGAATGTGGATGTGGTTTTCTAACCTCTCAACAACTTTCATGCAATGTGTTTCTTTTATTTTTTACTGTGAGTAACTGATTTCATTACGAGTAACTGATTTCATTACGAGTTAAATAATGCTGTGAACACTATTATCCAAAAACTCGGAATGTAAATGCTTCACTAAAACTACTGATCCTGTAATAGTTCTGCTAAGAAAGTAGACATGAAATTAACACTCGCTACGGCAGTCTTTCATCTAAAAAAGTGCCTTGACACCATGTCCTTAGTACATTTTTTAGATTGGAAACCATACCCTCCACATCCTAAACACCACAAACAGCCAGAATTTCAGTAAAACCTAATATTGATTTATTTTTTAATACAAATGTCACAACTGTAGCTAATTTTAATGTGGGATGAAATACGAAATTACAGACTATAAAGGAATTGAATTGCTAATTGCACATACTATCTCCATGACTTATGAAACTCGCAAGTTCATTGCGGGAATACTAAACGTTAGTCATTGGATTCTGTTCTGGGTAAGATCACGTCAGTTCTCATCAAGGAAAATTAACTCCCAAAGTACAGGGTGTCCGAAAAGTCCTTCCCTGATTACAAAGAATGATAACTCAGGCTAGAAATACGATAGAAATATGAAACGTGTGTTGAATTGTTTACGACCTCTCAAAGTTTTTCTTTTCTGTTTTTTCTGTTTTAGGTTCGCAGTACGTAAGTAGTGGATGAGGTGCAGTGCCCAAGAAGCCATGCTAACCAATCAGGAGAAGGCATCGAATATCGACTCGATGTGCTACGTGCTACCAAGGGTGCTCATGTGGAAGTTTACTGATGTGTGAACAAAACTTTGATAGTTTGTAAACAATTCAACACAAGTTTCATATTTCTATCTTATTTCTAGCCTGAGTTATCATTCTTTGTAATCAGGGAAGGACTTTTCGGACACCCTGTATTTAATGTTTTCCTTCCAACAACGTCTCGGTCTTCCCAACGCCCAGTTTCACTCCAGCGTGCCAAACACGATGCATGGAATGTAATATTCGTTTTCACCCATTGATGACCTGCTCATCTCACCGTCGTGATTTCAAAATTCTTACAATAACGGGTGAATCGTACAACCTGTGAAATTTGTTATTATGCAGTTTCCACTCGCCGGTAATATCGTTCCGTTACGGCCCGTATATATTCTCAACATTTTATTTTCCCACACACGCAATTTATATTCATCAGCCGTGTTCATTCTCCCACTTTCGCAACGATAAAGTATTACTGCAGAATAACCGTTCTATATATATTGAAATTTCGGGTGCGTTTAATTAGCAGCCTGGCCGTGGCCAACTGTGTTTAATTAGTAGCTAACAGGCCGCGCCACAGTCTGGCTGTGGGCTGACTAGAAGTAGGACATGCAGCTCGTTTTTGGCGGGGAGCAGAAGAAGCTGACGAGAATCAGCTGTTGCCAACCACACTATAATTATTGGGTTGTATGATAATTTGGATTCAAGTATACAACGTATTCTTTGTTTGTATATGGGTTGCTATAGAACAATTGAAATTTTCTGTTAATTAAAAATAATAAAAATTATTTAATAGATATAGGAAAAAATGTGTGTATAACACTTAATACGTCACGGTGACGGTTCACACTAACAAGATGTACGAATCATTAACTTGTTTTGTGTTAGTATGGTTATAGTTCAGGAGATGGCTCAAGTTGATAACAATGTTTTTTTGGAAAGTCAGTCCGAAAGATAATGCATTAACTAATTCGATATTAAGTTTCAAACACATACGTTGCTTTAAGAACTGTACTGGAGGATATTTTCTCGTGCTGTGAGCATCAGATAGTTTTTTTCCATGGGAGGAAACCGTTATCTCGAAGGAAAACGCTGACATATGCTGTTAGTACGCAAGCGCTATATACAAGGAACAAGTATAATCTTGTAATTAATTTGAGTTCCACGTAACTATCGCCCTTGTGTGTGTCATAGAGAACCCTGTTTACAAGTGATTAAAATGACTTGAGTACTCTGTCCAACTATAACCAGCGTATACTGAGGAGGGACAGATATATTAACTCTCCATATACGCGGTATACAATAGCCTGAACAATTAGTAAATCTAGAATGTGTTCTTAACTATAACTCATGTGCACCGGAGGAGGGGCCTATATTATTACGGTAGTTCTAGATATTAGCTGCTTCTGTTGTACGGCGTTGAATATACACCAACTGCTGCTTTCATTATTTCGAATACGTAGCATGCATAATGTGATGTAAAATCAAGGAGTGATAGGAGTGCTGCTAAAACACATACTCTACATTATATCCTTGCACTCATATAACTCCCTTGGTTTTGCATCACATTCTGGGTTCTATATATCCAAAACGATCAAAGTAATAGTATTTAAAGTATCTTCAAACACAGTCTAACAGGAGTAGCTAATATAGACAATAAATCCTCTTGTATTTCTAGATAGAGGCTCTATGAATTTACAACTCTCACTGCTTTCTTGAGTGTGCCTATTTTAACTATTAGGGCTGATTTTCATTCAATCTTTCGTTGCTTGCGATTTGGGTGAGTAGCCAATTGAAACACGTGTTTTATAGCGTGTTGTATTGTACGGTAAGTGTGGCACGTATTTTAATTGGCTATTCACCCAAATCGCACGCAAAGCAAGCAACGTAAGCTTTAATGAAATCCAGCCCTTATAAGAAAGCACGCAATAAAACAAGTGTTTCAATTGGCTACCCATCCTAATCTCAAGCAACGCAAGTCGGCTTGAAAATAAGCTCTTACCCATGTGTGTCCAGTAGGCATAGTATCATAGCTATTGTTTCAATATACAGGCAATAAATATAGCTTATCAAAAAACAACTAACAGCGACAATTTGGTTAATTTGAACGGATAGAAAATACGGTTCCCTACATTCTGAGAAAATTTTCCCCCTCTCTGGTAATTGTATAAATCGGAAACTGCTAATTTCACGAAACCGTTTTAGAGAAGGTTATCTACATTTCACCTCTATTTCATTAAATACTCACAATTCTAGTGTGTTGGTAGTCATACAAAGTATACAATCAACCACGCTCGGTCATATTCAACGAAGAAGGTAATCAACATTTACAATTTCTATGAGTATTTTTTTATTCAATTGGTCGGCAACGCTGATTCAACCAGAAATCCGCTATCTTGTTTTGGCTCGCCAACGAATATTCTGTTAAATTATACACAGGACAGGCCAGTAGTCAGGCCACTGGCCGGACAACAAATTTAACGCACCCTTCAACTTTCTTGATATTAATAGCGAGGTTTAGAGTTTTGGACTTAATAGAATCAACCGTACTTGAATTCGAAGAGGCCTTTTTTTTTTATTTATTCTATGACCTTGTTTTTGTTTGTTGCATATACTTTTCAGTATTTAAAGTTATTTACTTTTTCTAATATCTCATTTTTAATTAGAATGTCGCTACTTCCTTTATTCTCTGTCTTTCAGCTTATCATGATATTTTTTCCCTACGTTCAGCTGGAGACCTATTTCATTCCAAACTTCTACTAGCATATTAGCGTTACTTTATAGTGCATTTATATATTCCCCTATAGTGGTTCTGCTAGACCTTCCTGTGCGGGTGTCATTACCCCAAATTCTCGAGCGCACCCCAACTTTAAAAACAAATACTGTTAAAATCGATAGAAACAGCCCAAAACTTCATTTAAACCCTCCCAGTTTCGAGTTTACACCTCTTAAAATGAAAGTTCTGACGAAATCCCTAGTCCCTCATTAAATTTACATCATCCGCGTAAACGAACAGCTGATTCAAGCCATTCAATATTAATCTCATTTTGTACTTTTTTTATTTTAGAATCGAATATTCTAATGCACAGTTAATAAGTAGAGATGACAAACCATCAGTATTTTTCAATCAGTGCGACTAACGAAATTATCTTACATTAATACATACCGGTATTATCTTTATGGGGTCGGTGAGACATTCTCAGTAGCCTAACAAGGTTTTTTAAAATTCAAAATCGTACCAGGATATTGTACTGTGTCTTCCTTTTGATAACTTATCTGCATTAGATATTTTCGCCTTTTGTTTCTCAACGCGTGTGTAGTAGTTGACTCAGTACACCACAACATACTGTACTTCTACAGGAAAAGCTGAAACTTTCACCACGTGAAGAGTACATCATAAGAAGTATTTTTCGAAGTGCTGCCAAAATAATTCCCACCTGAAACAAAACGGCGGCCATATTCCAAGATGGTGAACGATACAATTTTAAACTGCCATATCTTGGTTACTATAAGTGATAGAGACTTGATTATTTTATTTTAATAATTTTCACATCATGATGTACAACTTTGTTTATATACATTTTGCACGTAAAACAAATACTTTTGCAGAAAATAATACAAATGTAGAAAAAGGGGTTTTGGAGAGTCGCTTTTTCACGGAATATCTTGAAAACGGCTAGGAATGGTTAAGTTGTCCTGATCTTTTTGGAAGTATATTTAATAAGCTTTAACTTGGTACCAAAATCTTTGAGATTGCTTGTAAAATAATGAAGAAATGTTTAATTCCGTGTCTTCGATACGAACGACTTACTCGAGCTATATTGGTAAAAAGCGTTCTTGATTTTCCTCATCTTCTCAAATATCATACTATTACTTCCGAAGAAATTCCTGAACCTTTACTACTTTCCGGCCATCCACTAAATCTTCATCCTCTTTTTCAATCCTGAAATACAATGAACAGTTGGCATTTTGAGGAAAGAAGTGCCAATATAGAAAGTTATATAGAAAGCTCCGTGCAAAATGCACTTACAATCAACAAGGTTTTGCTTCCAGATTAAAAGCACATTTAAAAAATATTAAGCAGGGCTATAATATACGTTTGTGGCGTCTTGAGAGAGGAGTTGTATTTCATTATTTTTGATAAATAAGTATTCTTAAGCACTTCATAGCAAATTAAAAAAATTATGTTATATGAAAGAAGAGTGAAAGGGAAATTTATGTTGGAGCAATTCGCCTAGAATCATCTTCCAAGACTTTAACGTCCTTTTTGTTAGCTAAGGAGGCTGAAGTTCCACTCATCCCTGCCTGCATGAGGTCCTGACACTGGTGGCCTCCCACTTATTACTAGGTCGTTCAGGTCGTTAATATCAATTGAAATCAAAATCAAAAAGGTAAAAACTTCTAATTAAATTTACGTTTTCCTGTTAGTGCAGTTGGTTGCTCTTTGTGAGCACAGTAGAATAACACATTCCACCTTGGAACGTCAGCAGCTGGAGTTTTTCTGTCATCCAGTTGTACAGGAACATTTCATTAGTTCTCTACAGGCCTCCTATATCTGTTGTCTTTGACTGTCACTTGTCATTGCGCATTAGGCAGCACCAAAGTTGTTGGGTTCTTAGGATTAAAACACTTACCCAAATATTTACGTTGCTTGATACGCTGCCCACAGCATATGCCGTTCTAAAACCGCGGCTGTAGGAGATTGTTTTCATAAGGTTTGACTTTCTCCGATGAACAGAATTTTGTTGTTGTTGTTGATTCATTTATATTCGAACCAACGCTTTTCTTGTTGAACAAATGAGCAACAAACATTTTGAAATCACGTAGTGCCCTTTCTGGCAAAACATTAACTGGTTTCGCGATTTGGGCAAAAGCAACTGTTATATTGTCCATACTTTTCCAAATTTCCATCCAGAAATCTTTCCTTTCCCACAGGAGGAAGAGGTTATCGCTACCAGAAAACACATGAAAGTCTCTTAATTCTTCTGCATGTTCAGGCCTAAGCTTTTCAGCAATGGTATGGACTGGAATATACCGCATATTTCTTCCACTTCCAAATAATATCGTTAGCCTGAGCCTTAGATGCCTAAAGGCCAGAAATAAAATTCAACTCCAAATGATATCCAGATTTCTTCAGCATCTAGTGTCTTCAAGGATTAGAAGAAAGCAATCGGTGTCCACAGTTCTTATTACTAAAGATTTTGCTCCATTTATGGCTCTTAACGCAGACTTCATAACGAAAACTCTTTATGAATCAATAGTACAAGAAAGATTGCCTTCTTTGGCCCTATTAAAAGAACGTATTTGAATTTTGGGGAGCCGGCAAGTTTTATAAAAAAATATCGAAAACTAAAATGATTTAAGAATTCTATGAGCTGTATCAAAGGTGCTTCATTATGAGTTCCAAAATACAGTTGGATATGAAACCGTTCTTTAAATATGAGAATTGTACACATCCTAAAGCTTATTTGTAAATTATGTGCTTCGAACTGGCCAGAAATAGGAGCTCATAGCTACGCTTGAGAAAGAGACTGAAACTGGAGAGCATTTTTCTGGAAGGTGTAACACATTGATATATGATGGTCCTGCTCTTGTGCATACTCTGCCACCAAGATCATCACGTACTTTCAGCGGATATTGCGAATATGAATTTGGTTCCTCCAATTCTGGAAACATCAAAAGTCAGGCAAAAGACTCTCGAGGAAGCGCGCCCAGAAGAAAAGCCTTACTCTGTTCATCTTGATCTAAAAAGGTGAATCGAATATTTACTAAATTCAGGAAACAAGCAGGATTTTTCTATGCTTCTTGGGAAGCATTGCTTTCAGCACAAGTTGTGGCAGCAAAAGTTGTGTGGTTTGAGGTATTGTTTTCATCAGCAAGCCAATGTACTTCTATCGGCGGTTTTAATTGATCCAGTTTTGAAGAAGATGACTGCTGCATCATTCTGCACATGAAAGATACTCCAATTCACGGAGAAAAATCTTTAAATTGTTGACACGGACATGGTAGTGCTTGATATTTCTTTCTTCCATTTATTGAAGACGCTAGCTACTGAAGAAATCTCGATATCATTTTCCAGTGGAAGAAATATGCGGTATATTCCAGTCCATATCATTGCTGAAGAGTTTGGGCATGAACATGCAGAAGCATTAAGATGTGTTCGTGCGTTTTCTGGTTACGATACAACCTCTTCTTTGTGTGGGAAAGGAAAGATTTCTGGATAGAAAACTTGGAAATGTATGGACAGCTGCTTTTGCCCAAATCGCGAAACGAATTAACGTTCTGCCAGAAAGAGTACTACGTGATCTCGAACTGTTTGTTGCTAATTTTTCCAACAAGAAAAGCATTGGCTCGAATATAAATGAATAGAGAAAAATTCTGTTAATTGGAGAAAGTCGAACCTTTGGAAAAGAACATTCTACAACCTCGGTTTTAGAACAGCATATACTGTGGGCAGCATATCAAGCAACGTAAATATGGGGGTAAGTGTTTTAATTCTAAGAACTCAACAACTTTGGGGCTGCCTAATGCGCAATGACAAGTGACAGCCAAAGACTTCAAATATGGGAGGCCTGTAGAAAGCTAATGTAATGTTCCTGTACAACTGGATGACAGAAAAACTCCAGCTGCTGACGTTCCAAGATGGATTGTGTTATTCTACTGTGCTCACAGAGAGCAATCAACTGCACTAACAGGAAAACGTAAATTAAATTATAAATATTTATTATTTTGATTTTGATTTAAATTGATATTAACGGCCTGAACGACCTAGTAAGTGCGAGTCCACCAGTGTCAGGGCCTTATTCAGACAGAGATGAGCAAGACTTCAGCCTCCTGAACCAACAAAAAGGGCGTTAAAATCTTGGGAGATGATTTTACATAACTAATAACTAAGCGAATTGCTCCATCATAAATTCCCCTTTCATTCTTCTTCCGTATAACAAGACTTCCATTTGCTATGAAGTGCTTAAGAACACTTATTTATTAAGAAAGAATAAAGGGGTGCTTCTGTCGGAGTGGGGTCGGAGACCATGGTGGGACCGCAAAATACAACTCATATCTCCAAGCAGCACAAACATACATATGGCCCTGCTTAATATTTTTTCAATGGTCCTTTAATCTGGAAACAAATGCTTGCTTATTGTATGTGCATACCGCACGGAGCTTTCTGTATAACTTTCTATATTGGCACTTCTTTCCTCAAAATGCCTAGTGTTCCATGTATTTCAGGGTTGAAGAGAGGGATGAAGATTTGGTGGATGGCCAAAAAGTAGTAAGCGATCAGGAACTTCTTGAGAAGTAATGGTGTTTGAGATGAGGATAATCAAAACGGACGCCTATTTACCAGTCCACATATTGGAATTAACTTTGAACAATATACAATCCAAACTCACTTCTATCCTGCTGTTGGATTTCTGGGAACTTTACTATAGAATGTTAAGCTCTTTTGACTTTTTTACTACTTTTTTATTCCATATTTTTATCTGTTCTCTCTCCCCTTCTTCTTCGTCTCGCTCGCCCCTTTCTCCTTCTCTATCTCTATTTCTCTGTCTCTGCCTGGCAGTTATCCAATGATTTTCATTTTTCGTATGTGCTTAAATTTTTGCCTGCTTCATCTTATGTATACTGTTTCATCTCACTTTTATTCTTTTATTTTATTGATACAAATAAATGTACATTTTGGGAAAAAATGTGCTCATGTTGTTTGCTGATTTTCGTTATGGGAGAGACAGAGGAAAGGAAAAGGGCTCTCTTTACCAGACACGATTATGGTGTAAAATGGTGTCAATTGAATGTCCTAGCGTTCGGAGTCGCATTTTTATGCGAAGTGTACAATGTAAATGAGTATTTCTGACTCATCCTGTATATAACTATACAAAACTTTGGTATAACAACGTTCTTCAAGTCTGTGACAACAAGCCCCAAAATGAAGCAAAATTTTATACATTTGTCCGAGTTCCAAATTTGTAGGTTTCTTGTCCATAATATACGATCGAAGGAAGGAAGGATACTAAATCTCTTAATATTATTACAAAGGGCAGACTTCCGCCATAGTGATAGAAAGAAAATCCCTCGCAAAATGAATATCGCTTCTTTCGTGAGTAGAATTCTTGCGTCACTCTTACCTTTAGCCCGAAAGGGTTTTTATACTAATATTACTTATTTTGTAACGCTGTCTGTTTTAAAAAAATTGGCTGTCTTAGCCTTCATCCAAAAGGTTCATTTTGGACGATGGTAGGTTCCGAATCTCGATAACGATAAGTCCTATTTAAAATAATAATAATAATAAGCTTCGATTTACCCCAACTTGTTGGAGCTCGCAATTGACACCCCAAACCCCCCCGGTACCATCAATTTGGTGCTAAAACACAAAAGGCAGAATGACATACACACTTTTCTACCATTTGTGAAAATTCTGTGATTCGGCTAGAAAAAGTCGTACTTTTGAATCCCTTCACCGATTTTAACGTGTGATACATCGTTTGAAATGTATTAAAGCGTAGATTAAGATTCCACAAGTTTCAACCGCCTATATGGTCTGGGGTCAGTGCTATCATCATAAACGTGATTTTTTTCGCACCGCCCTAGGGGGTCTCAGGGAGATCCTACCGACCCAAAATTTTGCTGTGTCTTAGTATGGCAAAGAACTTTTAAATGCAAGTTGAAGCATCAAAATAGGGCTTATAGCTCGCTAGATTCGAAACTAGCTGTATCATGTAAGTGCCGCTAACAGACTCATTTGTCAGCGTCACTCGAAGAATTACCGTTCTTAATGATGAAAAAGATATACAGTATATCGAATCTCAAGATTCTATTGGTTTAATACTGAAAATTTTAATATTCCATAAGCATAAAAGAAATCGAAACCAGTAATCGTAATAACTAACTCATATTTTCATTAAATATATAATTAAATAAACAGTAATGAAAAATCATTACAACGACCAAACCTCATCGTATACATATTTATTTGGGCTTTTCCATTTCTTCATGATTATATACCTATACTCTAATTTATAATATGTTTCGAAAGAGCTACACTTCTGTCGTCTTCAGGACACTAATTTTTACAAATGTTTGTGGCAATATTCGAACCAAGTGGGTTACAAGAAAAATACTTAAGTGTAAAATCTGTCTTAAACAGACCATGGAACTTTACATATTACTGGAGTGACTACTTAAATAAAAAACGGGCCGCACAGCGATAAGAAGCGTATAAAACTGAGTTAGAACTGAAAATTTGGTCCACATTGGATTAGACTGGAAGTGGACAAACAAGTTTAAACGTTTGCTCTGGCGTCTATCTTTAACACTAAGTAGTCACTCCAGTATTATGTAGAGCTCGATGGTCTGACTTAAGTCAGATTTTACACTTAACTATTTTCTTGCAACCCAGCCCTGGAACTTTGCGACTTGTAGTTTGTCACTCTTACCATTACGCCTTGCGGACATTATCATCAACATTTCGTCAAGATTTAGACATTTTACATAAAGGAATCATTGCCACTAAATTTCAGTTTGCATTTTTTCTGCTTGAGTGCTTATTGATTAAACTTAAGTTGCACATATCTAAATATAAATAAGATTGTATTAATATTGTTGAAAGATATTGAGCATTTGATTATATGCTACATGTTGTGGCGCAAATGCAGAAAAAACACTTTTCTTTTGTTTTACCTGATGCTGAATTACATGCTAACCCTATAATTAAATTATAAAATAGCATGATCTAACTGACGGATATAAATAATAAAACTGATAAATCTTTATTCCTGTTATTTTTTCAGGAATCTGAAATGTTAGGTAATACGTTTGATTTGACTTCTTTCTTTAATCGTGATACAAAAGAAGTGACAGAAAAGCAGGTCTGGTAGATAATACCATTCTAGTATTTGCGCTGCATGATTGCCAAGATCTTGAGGTGAGCAGCCAACGATTTCTGAACGTACGTGTTACTGATTAAGAACTAAACATTCTATACCGTTGAGGTACAAGCGAGATAGGAAAATGGAGCTGTGAGAGGTGAGTGGAAAGATTTGTTAATAACCTTTGTTGGTATAGAAACTGTAACGTCTTGTATTATGAACCAAAACATTCACTACAAATTTTGTGAAATTTAGGTTTAACCTTGTAAAAACAGAATTTTAAACTGTGTGAACGATAATTTTGACAGAGTTGGCAACGATGATCCAGGCAATGTATTTATGCAACGATGATTCATCGATAGGTATGTCGTTGAAATCCAAAAGAGCATACACACAGGGGATTCGACGATTAGACGTACAACTGATAACATCTAGTGCTGTGTGGTGTGTTGACTACGTGCAGTGAAGAGTTAAATTGTGACAAAATGTCTAATGTGCACTTAAAAAGTCTGATATAATACACTTACATCCATATAACACACACATGCACTACATATTTCCTTACACGTACAGTATATAATTTTCTGTTGCAGTTTTCTCTTTTTGACTCCGCATGCATCACGTATACGTCGTTTCCCCATTTCCTCACACCTCTTTATAGAAGTTGCGAGCCCATGAATCACGTACAATACTTTATTACTATATTCTATTCCTTATCACTTTTTAATATCATCTTACTTATAACTTTCTCACGATTATATTCATACATTTTATCAATTCACATATATACATTTTAACAGGCCAATAGTCTAAATAGGCTGAGGCCTTATTCGCTCCCAGAAGCGTTTTAGATTAGATTAGATTAGAAATCAAAAGTTACGTTCTAAGAGCATGTATCAAAAAACTTAAACTATTGAGGAAGGAGGCATGAATTGAAGCTTACTTACCAATGCCAACAACCAGAGTTATCTTAACATAAAAAAAGTATTTTATGAACTGAAAAATGTAACCTTGAAAAAAAAATACTTCCTCAGAGTTCGAAAAAAACAAAATCACTTGCTAACATATAAATTAAAACTTAAGTTGTTCTCATAACAACCTAAAATTTATGTTTACCGATAATCCTAGATATTTACTATTGTTGTCAACACTGCCCTATTGTCCGTTTATCTGTTATCGACTGATACTTTTGTACATAAAAATCTGATTAGTAGATATTGCACATGTGTCGAATAGTTGCAAAATTGACAAACATGAACCTAAATCCAATATAACATTAGTCAACCGCCCAACTAATATACGTGCCAGAATTTCACATTTTTGTAACCTGTTATTACCTTCATTGTAAAGCAACGTGTTCTTCCAGGCAGTCTACTTTGCAGTTTGGCGGATTGTACATGAATTGTAATCTGGACACTGCGCAGACCTATCTATTTGCTTAATCCCTTCTCTACAGCGGTGCAGCCAGACAAATTGTCGCGAGGAGCCTCGTATTTGCTTAGGGGGGAGGGCGCCTCTACAAATACCAAAGAGTATCACATGCTTCGTGTTTATCCAAAATAGTTCAACGTTTATTCAACCAAGGTTTAGAGCATAGTGCATCTAAAATCGTCCAGCTTCATTGCTCGACACCTTTAAAATAATAATAATAATTTCATTTTCATTTCATTTATTGAGGGTATAGGAACAATACAGTTATAGAGCCAGGGCATGTCACCCAATATTATCAATCATTACATTAAGTACAAACATAGAATAAATGCAAATACAGGCAACATAATACAGATAAATCATACAACTACAATAAAATAAATGCAATAGCAAAACACATGCAAAATCATAAAAGTACAATACAAATGAACACACTAAAATCAAGCATGCCAGAACTTAAAGGCATTTATAAAGTTGTAGTCACACATATAAACAAAAGCAGAATAAAGGTAAGAAATAAACATTTACAGTAATGAAACATACATCTTTTAAATAAAGAATGAAGTTATTCAGAGTCAATATGACACCTAAATAGCTGTATATATAAACAAACAACATTTTAATAATGCATAGATAGTAAGTAAAGAGTTTAAGAGGAATACAATTATACGTTTTTATTTAGATTCATTAATTCATCATATACAAACTAAAACTTTGGCTAGAATATATCGATAGATTAAGTGCTCATTTGTCAGTTTAGTACAACGAGAGATCGGAGTTGTTTCATAGTTTGGATGCAGAAAAAGAAAAGAGTTTTTCATATTGTATTCCGGGATTTTCAGTTTTATACCATCTTAGGTTGTTACCCTAACATGCAATACTATATGAAATAGCTTGATATCATTAATTAATTAACGATCAGATATCTTAGGAAGGCCTATATATATATATTCTAATATTCTCCAATGATGAGTTAACAAATTTGTTTAAATTCATTCTGAATCGCTTCGATGGATTGCTGTGTATATTTTCTTTTATAGTTCCCACAGGACTAGCGTATTCCAAACCAGATCTAACCAAGAACAGAAAAGAATCTTACAAGTTAAAAGATTGTTAAAACTTCTACAGATACATTTTATTAGACCTAGATTAATACGTGCTTTGGATGTAATAGTTTCTATATGTTTAGTATAATATAGTCTGCTACGCATATTAATTCCCAGATCTTTGACCATAGTTTTCCTTCCAATCAAATGATTTCCTAATTTATAAGGATAGTTTGAACGATTTGTTTTTCTAGTAAATTAAATACCAATAGTCTTATTTTCATCAAGTGGTAACAAATTTCTATTAAACCATTCAAGTACATTTCAAGAGTACAATACATTCAGTGCAAAGAGGAGATGACATCTGAGGGTGGTGTAGTTGGAATATTGGATAACCCGCTTCCTTTGCTTGAATTTGCAAATTTAATTTCACATGTCGAAGGAAGGTATGATTGTATATTACACGATTTACCGAGTTGTCATGATGACGCAGCATCAAACTATAAGCGATAATTAAATGTTTCTAAAATGATATCCGCATTTTCAGTCGATTTTCGGTGTAAATCCATTCATGCAGCATAGCAATGATCGTAAAAACTTTGGCAAACTTTATTTTATATGGGCCAGCGTTACTATCGTGTCCAATGAGATAATGCCTGACGATTCAATCTGTGAACGCTGGTGAAACCCTTGCTGGAAACCAATACAATGTGTTTCTAAGTACAAAAACGCCTAGTGGAGTGCAAGAAATTGGTATTTTGAATCAATCGCACGAAATCAATTTTTCTGTTGTCCTATTCGTATGCAACCCATTAAACTTTGGTTGAATTTTGGATGTATACCTTTGACTTTGTAATCTTGTTGGTTATTTATTTTGCTGCCAATAATAGTTGTATAAATGTATGAAGTTTCGATTTTTCTAATATAACTTGCTAGTATATCGTAGAAACCTGTACTTTTTGTACATTTTATGTATACGGAAAATCAGTGAACTATTGTTCACTTCTGTGCACTGTAAACGTACAAAGATGAGAATAAAGAATGTTTTTAAGTTAGATAGTATTAGTCACTTTTAGTCATCTCTTCCGGTTCTGTTTGCGTAGAAAAGGAAGTTGAAGTCTTACAAGGTACATTCTCAAAGAGTCTCGCTGGGCTCTCTTTAAATTTCATTAAAATGCGAAGTTCTCCGCAGCCCAATGTGGATTGTACTAGTTTTAGCTTCCCATACCGGTAAAGTGCATATTTATGAGCTTTTTCATATTCGGAATGCTATTGTAAACTACTATTACGCTTGGACACAAAACTGCTTTTATTTTCTTTAGATAGAACTTGACACGAATGTGGGTATATGCAAAACAAATTGGATCAAGCACTTCTTCTTTACATACACCATCTGACACATTGGGTTAAAGTTTTTTTTTTTTTTAATGGAAATCGGTGCAAGTGATATATCAAATTCATGTAAAATGTTCGCGGAAATTCATTGGTGTGCTTAGTTTTACAGTATCTCTAACGATTTGCAAATTATTGAATACGATAGACCACCGATAATATTAAGTTGTTTCATGAAAAGTGTAGAATCACCTACTGAATTACTGTAGATAGGAAAGAACATAAATGCTGCAGTATAAATGCAACAAAGTTATTCATCTTTAATAAATATGACCTTCACCGTCCGCCATATTGGATCCATTTTTAAAATGGGAATAGGTGCAAGTGATACGTCAAATTATCGTAAAATATTCGCATAAGTGCACTGATGTAGTTAGTTTGACCATATTTTGAAACGTTTTGAAGTTATTGCATGTTAAATGTAATTAATATTCAACAAAATGTAAAGTTTTGCACGGCCTAGTTTGTTTGTAGTGCTAATTGTAGCCGCCCATAGCAGTAATTGTACATGCTTACGAGACTTGATGAACCAATCCTGTAAGCATAAATACACACGACAGTAAGCACACTGGATGAATTATGCATTTGTGCAGTTGGGAGATAAGCAGCTCGAATATTCAATTTTGAAAGTATTGAACATTGTCAGGATCAACAAAGAAATCACAGTTAAGGGGGAATGGGCCTTTTTCGAGGCGTGCTTAATCATGTTGTTGAATATTGGTGCACTGAACTGATTATGGATAAGTACGTGAAAATTGAGAATAACATTATAGCTCTGGAGGTCTATATCAAAATTATCGAACAAAACTAAGCTCACAAAATCGTTTGGCAAACCTTTTTTAATGACGGAAAAAGTATACATCTGAAGGATGGACTAGCCGACGTTGCACCAGGCTGAACAGTTGCTATTTCTACATGTTTATCCGGAATTGGAAACATATCTTGCTGATGGAGAGAACATGAATCAATGACTAGGCAACATTTCGTTTCAACATTTGGAGAAAGACAATTATCTCGCCATTGTTCAATAATATTCTTGTCCATGTTGCCAGATTTGGATCACGTTTCATACCCGTTTGGAGGTCGAATCGGTTTCTGTTGCACAATCGGACCAAAGGCACCACTGAGTTCACGTAAGACAATAAGAATACGGGAAAGTAGTTTGCCTTCCATGGAGACATTGGGCTGAAATGTATATGAATGCAATTTTCCAGACGCTGATTTTACTCCAACAATGGTGTCTGTTTCACCTATGTTCGATTGTGCTATCTCTGTGATCCTCATAACTAAATCCAGATTGGTCGGTATTTAGAATTTCAACTGGAGAACACTTTTGGACGATCTTGTCGGTGAATTCAATACCAAATGCGATCGCCGAATTCTCAACATCTTCTTCTGACTGAGCGTCTGTGTATGTCACAAAGTATGTCATCTTGCGAGTAACAATTTTGTGAGTTGTCTTGAAATTTGAAACCCAGGTTCATCCACTTTTGAAATCAGTTAATTTCTAGCTTCTGTACATCACCATTGCGTGATATCAATATCATAGACAGGTATTTGATTATTTCTTCCCTCTTGAAACTCTGACCACACATATTCCGATATGACATTCTGTTTCGCACGTTTTGTTCCTTGTTGATCATAATATCTTTGATACCGCGATAGATGATTCATATCATTTACTCTCTTAAAGTGGTGCATGATTGTGTTCAGTGTAAAGGTTTTCTCTTGTAAAGATTTTCTACATTTTAGTCCACAGTTTCAAAAACTATAAGTACAAAAGTACCTGATTAAATTTGCATGTATGTGAAAATGATTAGATGTTCCATGTATGTATGTTATACCCGGAATTGTTTTTCAATATTCTTCTGTGACGAATCCGTGTTTATCTTTTGAAATAAATGAATCAAGGAAATTAATGCCTTTTTAGTTTCTTTTTCA
>JAGDQP010005526.1:55420-77673 GCA_022664845.1 Lepisma saccharinum | reverse complement strand
CAAAAATGTACCAAAAAACCGCGGAGACTTTTTATATGACCCTTTATATTGCGTGTGAAGTTATAGCAAATTTAATCTCTCTCTCTCAGAGTCCTCAAAATTTGTTCTTTCTCTATCCTGTCCGGGCCTGAGCTTTATATTCCTAAAAGGTCATAAATAAATTAAAATTCAAGTACCTTCCAGAACTTGCCGAAATTGAGGGAATGCCAGAAAAATGTTAAGTAATAATAGCTGAAAAGGAATACAAAATAAACTATTGTGTTAAAAGATGTGTACAATACTGTAGATCGATAACGCTCATTTTACCCTACTCGTACCATTTATGGAAATTTGACATTTCGTATAGCAGGGGGTTTCGATCAACGATCTGCGAAATTATTTTAGTCGTTCATGCAAATTATTCCATTTATTTACTTTACTAAGTTTTTGGATATGTTGCTTGTCAATTGCATTTCACTGTCTTTCACAATTGTGGTTGTGGCTATACATATTTAATCACTAATCTTTCAATCTGTGTCGCCTGTAGGTTAGTGAGTAGTAACTAGTGAGCTGCGTTATAACAAACTTTTCCTGCGTTTGATTCCCGCTGAGGACATGTGGTTCGAAGAACGGCTAAAAATTAGGTTCCGTTCTTAGGATGAAATCTTCACCGTATTGAAGGCAATTGGAAACCACCATCTGTTTACATTGCCCATATATCATTGATCGAGGACCTGCATTCGAGCAGAATATCTATTATTATCATCATCAATATTTCAAACACATTAAGAAATGGCTTATTACTTCTTTTTTTAAAAAAATCGCTTTCCCATGTGTCATTTATGCCCTATTTTTTGAATGTCCAAAAATCACAGGACAATTCTTTAAAAAAAAAAAGACTTATGGAGGGCTCCTTTAACACCGGTCCTTAGCTCCACAAAACTGGTAGAAAAGGTGCATTCATTTATTTTTTTTCAATATGTCAAAATGTAAATAAAAAATTGTGACAAGTACAAGAATTTTTTTAGGATATTAAATGTAACAATTTGTGGACTGTGCATAGGAATTTAGTACCGATCGTATTACAGTAGCACATTTTCCTTCGGATGTGTTATAGACGTACCCCACAACCAATCGAATAGTGACTTCTCTTCTTAAACGTCGAATCCTAATGAATGGGGAAGCACCGACCGAATCACCTGCGATGGGAAATTTTCTGCCCTTGCAGAAGAAGAAGACGATTTACGAATTGGTTGGAAGAGTGTTAACAGCACAATTACGAACGAGTTATTGACATTAAACATCCACTTTTCTTGTAACGTGTGTACAGCCTTTGAGGAGTGTAATGTGTGGTGCTGTGGATACCGTCTTGGCCTTTCATTCGGATGGTTCGAGTTCAATTCTCATCCAGAACCGTGTTTTTTCATCCAGAATAAAATGATAGCTTTAACTATTTACAGAATTCAATCAGAAATTATTCTTCGGTTGGAGAGACAATATGCATCACTAGCTAGAATCAAAGTTAACAGTGTGTTTATGTTTGTTCTTTTAAATTATAATGAATCAATGTAGTTTCAACTTTTTTCATTGATTTTTATCTATACCTGTCTTTATTTTCACGACTTCGTCTCTTCCTCTTCTATCCCTCTTTCTCTTCTTTGTCTTTCTCTCTTACTAATTCCTTCTCCCCAACACACTCTCTGTCTTTATGTGTGTGTGTGTGTGTGTGTGTTTATTCTGTCTCTGCGGATTATTATAAAAACTAGCTCATTCGTGTCGTGAGGAAAAGAGCCTGGTACTACTTAAGTCAGGATAGATGGCCGCTGGTATCATCCCACAACCTTCAGGGTGCTAAGTCAGCGTTGTACCAACCGAGCAATGGCCACTCGATTCATCCCGGTAATTTTTAAAAGTTTACATATTATACTCGTTGGATTTCAATTTTATTTTAGGCAGCTGTGGATAACTCCGCGATAAGATTGGGCGGAATGCGGTAGGAAGTCGGACAGGTACCATCCCAGTACATGCCTGGTGTGAGTGAGGAAAACACTAGGAAAACTCAAGTCAGGGGGTCAGCCCCTGGTACCGAACCAAGGACCTCCCTTTCTCAGCCAACGCTCTACCAAGTAAGATACGACAGCTCGGAACAAAACATACTCGCATCGATTTTTATCGCATGCACGCACACACAAATATTCGTCTGGAAAAAAAAAATCTTCATTTATCTCAGATATTCTCAATATAATGCTCAAAGATTCATTCTTATTTCTGTCTTTGTTGGATATATATATATATGCAGAGAGAGAGAGTGAGATATTAAATTTACACGCAACATATTTTGTATATTTTGCTACTAACAACATATTATAAGAAATTATAAAGCATGCATATCAGTCGTGGCCCACTTTAAAAACTGATAGTAAAAGAAGTTTACTCTTCTCTTTCGTGTATAGCGTTAATGTTCTATGGAATTAGTAGAGTGATTTGTTATAATATATATCATTTTAGGATTGTACTCGATTCATTAAGAAAGAAATAATTACCTAGCAACTATAGGTTTCAAAGTTCATTTTCGTTTCTCCATGTTCGGTAAGGATCTTTTCTACTGGACAATTTAAACTACACCTTTCAGCATATTTCAACTAGGGGTTCACCTAAAGTAAAAATAATGTTAGGTTCCCTGTTCGATATGCGACTCGCTGAAGTTTATTCATTATTTGCTACATACCACAAGAAATTTCAAATATTTTTCCAGAACCTAGGGCATGTGATAATGTTTTCTCTTAAAGATATAAAAATGTCAACCCTTTCTCTTTTACGAACACACTCTCAGAATCACATACCGCCCACTCTACGTGAATTGGGTTGCCTATCTTCTACGTTTAAAAAAATCATGTATAATAAAGCCATATATAAAAGTTAAAGATGCTGATAGTATATTTATGTGTGTAAATGAGAGGTAAAATAGCTGTCCGTAACCCTAAAATAATAATATAGTACCCCACTCGTCTATGTTTAGCGAAGCGCTTGGCTATGTTTCAAAATTGTTCAAATTTGAACTGATAAGTAAACTCGGTGCGTAAGGGGACAGGTCATACAGGCACTCCAGGCACAGTAGATGTCAGGGTTGCCCACCATCTTTTATTAAAATTTATACTTCATATTTGTTTTACGTATCCGCATTGGTTTTCACCAAATTTGACATACGTGTGCAGTTGCCCACAAGACAAGACAAGACAAGACATGAGGCTATCTCTTCTCGTCTCGAGTCTCGTCCCGAAAATATGTGCTTGTCTCGTCTCGAAGAGTGCTGTCTCATCTCGAGTTGTTTCGAATTTACTTTTATGTATTTTCGTATATATTTGAAGCAGATTTTGACTGTCTCTTGCGCCAGGTCAATAAATAAGGAGGCTTACGTCACTCTTTCTGATTTCAAACAAGTGAACACTGCGATTCTACTAACAACTGTGAAGATTCCGTAAGTCCCTTTTTAGCATCTCAAATATTCATTTTTATAATATAGGTTAGCAACGCTAACAACTGGACTTTATAGCGACGGGAACACTCATATTAGTTTTCTATTGTATCCAAAAATTATTATGCAAACTTTTGTGCGTGTACATCTAATTATGTGAGAGCTATTTGAAAAATTGAATTTTAAAGTGCGTTGATAACTGGTGTCTTTGGGAATGGGGACAACCACAATATTTTTCTATTATGTAGCATAATGTTTATGTCAAATTTAGTTCTGATACGAATGAAAATCAATTGATAAATTGAATTTTACAAAAAATAGATTGGTAACACTAACAACTGGAATGCTTGGGAACGGGGACACCAACACTATTTTTCTATTATGCTAAGTTTGATGCCGATACATGCAAGGACATAGCAGCAATTAAAAAAAATGTCTAAAATAGGTTGGCAACACTGACAACTGGAGTGTTTGGCGACAGGAACACCCACACTATTTTTTATTATTGCGAATAATGTATATGAAAAGCTCGGTGCTACTACGTGTAACTTCATGAGGGGGGGGAATGAAAAGTACAGAAAAATTAATTGGCAACTCTAACAACTGCGGTGCTTGGGGACAGGAATATCAACAGTATTTTCATAGTGTATTGAGTAATGTTTATGTCAATTATGGTGCAGATTGGTCTAACGTAATGGAAATAATTTTAAAAATATATTTTTAAAGGGGTTGGCAACACTGACAATTATACCATTCAAGACGGTTTTGGCAAGCTAGTCCAGCCTAAATCTTTCAAATGACACCACAACGATCTCTTTATACATAGTGGTTCCTGAGACTAACTTTTTCGATACGGACGGACGGACGGAAAAAGTGGGATTACAAGGTCCCATTTTGTTAACTACACTAGGAAGAGAGCTAAAAAGTCTTACGTTTGAATAGCGTCGCATGGCAATAAAATACCTAAATTTTATTGTCATATCCTTTTAAAACTCAGTATCGAAAATGACTGACATGATTTTAAATTTGTTCGCATCGAGAAAGATAATTGTTAATTAGAGACTGTCATTCAGAGAACGTGTGGAGCTATATTCTGTAGTATAGGATCTTTACACAAACATAGATATCTCGATTGATGCTTTAACATTATACTTGAATCTGGAGTCCTATCACAAAATAGAATCAGGAAGCTTGAATTAATTGGAAACTGAAAATTAAAGCTGCTTTACAGGATTATTAAGCATAAGTTTAGTTATTCCCTGCTCCAGCCAGCCCTCTTTTGAAGCAATTAACGCTGGTACAGATTTTCAAGGAAATATCTCATTCCGGTTGAGTAATTCTTGACACAAATTAAATAGCTCTGTTAGGATTTTCGGGACGAGACGAGACTTTCCATGAGCCATCTCGTCTCGTTTTAGAGAGGGGACGAGATACGAGACATGTATCGTCTCGTGGCGAAACACTACATTTGCACAGGACGGACAGGTCCGGCCGGGAAAATAGGAATTCTAGGGTTGGGGACCCCCCAGTCGTTTTGTCTTTGACGCGTAGAGTAATACCTGTTTTCTGAAATAAGCGATTCTGACACACAAGACTTGTTATCACCGAAAAAAGGCAGTGCTGAAGTTATAATATCAGTAAACCTACTTACTGTACGGTCCTCACAAATCGCAAGAAGTAGACATTGTAACAGTGCTGCATAACCTGTTAACAGAATCGGTATGCATATCCGTGTTTATGCCAACGTTGCAGCAACAGTAACTGCTTAGCTTCTGAGATGACGCATCAGACAATAGCTTTTCATAATTTGGTTCTGTGTTTCTAACAATTAATTTAAAAGAACTTTTAATTTTATTTAACGAGAAACATAAATGTATGTATGTTGACACAATTTTTCTTTTAACTAGGCCTAGTGTTTAGTTTGTCTATTATTTAATACTGTAACTCAACAGGAAGTGTAGTATGTGTAATGCTACATAATGACCCGATGGGACTTGTAACCCACCGTCAGAACGAACAGATCTGTAGATCGTGTAAAATGATCAATACTGCTGGTGATTAAAACGTCAAGCAGGTACGAAACTCAACATTTCTTTTCAATAATTTCCTTTCAGCATCGAGGGATTCCCCAATGTCAGGAATGGATTTTTGAGTGCCAATAGATTTCCTCATTGGGCATACCGATATCCTACTTTTCCTAATTAGTTGAAACCCACTGTAAATGACAGTCTCTCTCTGAGATTCAGAGTTTGCAGTGCTGTGTTTCTACATCTTTTCCAACCTGTGGGCCGCTGGCGGCCGTTTCTCTTTGCACGACCGGAGCCAGTAGATCATATACCTTTCTTACACCAATGGGAGGACCGCGACCGTTTCTCTGCGATAGGAACGAAACTCACAACATGTCGATTGTCTCACATTACCTTGAGGGATAGCATCTTTGGGTGACCATTTCTCCTCGTCAGGAACGGAACCTAAGGAGTGTGGTCTCTTTACCTTAGTTCCTGCTCTTTACCGTGCTTCCCAGTATCGAGCTTGCCCACTGCGTCGCTGAGGCTAACACCCCCAGGTGTTACACTTAGATTATGAGACTCAAGACATTATGACATTCAGAAATTCGTGGATGACTGGATCACTAATAATCTCCACATTGGCTGTTACAACATTTAAAGTTTAATGGTAAGTGCACATTGCTTTAATATATTCTTTTAAGGCACTAGATTTACTTAATATTTTGTATTTTGAGACCTGCTCAGTATCCTAAAGGCCCTTAGAAGGTGTTTTTGGTGCCTACGTGCCATAACGCTCACTACCCCGATAGCTCTTTGGTTACCAGTCTTCCCCTGGATGTGCATTATTTACTAGGAAAGTTCATGTGGGTACTTCCGGCCCCACAGTTGTCAGTGTTGCCAACCATTTTCTTTAAAGTCAGTTGCTTCCATTCGTTGAACATATCAGCGCCAAACGTTATACTTGCGTACTGGGACATGTCAGTGACGTCATAGTGGTACTTCAGGTCCCATAGTTTACAGTGCTGCCTATCAATTTTCAAAATTAATTATTTAAAATATTATTCCACATATTTCGAAGTATCCGTACCAAACTTTGAGTTCCAATCGACCGAATCACACTGTGGTTTTGTTTTGTATCCAAGCACTCATTTGTCAGCGTTGCCAACCCATTTCAAAATTCAATTTTTCAAATTCCCCCCCCCCCATACCATTAAGTGCCAATAGCTATTAATGTACTTTCCATAAGCGCAGAGGGAGCCGCGGGACGTAGCTACGTTATGATGATATAATTTGAAATAATACATCTCAGAGCCATATTGCAACAGACGCATTAGAGAAGACATCTACCTGTATGTAGTTATGTGTTTACAAGAGTATTCATTCATTCAAGAGTATTTACAAGAAGCGAAATGCTTGAATTTTCATAAACGTTGAATATATTTTCATAGTAATTGTTTTGCTGTAAAATCATTACAAATGAAGGAGTATCTGAGCTAGTTCGTTGTCAGATATAGTATTGTACCCAGTGTGTACCCAGTTGTCAGAAATTTCCACCTAAGCGGTGGATTGTGGTGCGCAATCTCTCCTCCCGAATAAGAAAAGTTGGCGCAAGCATCAAGTAGGAGAGATCGCGCAGTACATGAATTTAAGGAGAGGAGAAATTGCGCATGCACGTAAGTTAACTATAAATCAGAGCTAGATTTCGGTGTCCTGGCCCACTACTTGACAGAGGAATGTACTATGGGAAGAGTAAATAATTTTGTATTGGGTGTTTATTAAATTATTGTTTAGAACGAATGAATTCACTCGTGAATAAATTACCGCTTGCAAGCTTGGCTATGACTGGAAAGAAGCGAAGGTCATTGTACACTCACATCCAAAAGAAATGAGAGACGGAATGCTTTCGCTGAGTCCAATGCTACATAAATTTGTGTTCAACAATTTTGTTTTGTTATACTTGTTTATTTCCACTTACGATTGTACTGAAAAGTTAATGGACTCTACGAAGAGTAACAAATGCTGAATTTGGTAGGAATCTTCAGGCTGCCTTAACTCATTACTTTTTTTTAAATGCAATTACTATCTTATTCTCGTGTTCATTCTGTCCTACTCATGTGCGCAAGGAGGTAATCCTTGTGCGATGCGTCCATAGTTAGTTTACTGTTCTAATCTCCTTTTTTTAACGCAAGAAACTGGTCGACTACTTTGCTGACATCAACCTTTTACATTTCTTCGTGTTCAATGCTCAAAATTGCCATTTTACTTAAATGCATTTGTTTCAACTTCGTCCCGCTACACTGAGAGAACTTTGAAAAGAATTAATATACTAATTTTTGTTAGATTAAATTGTTAGTAATTGGAGAACACTGAACTATAATGAGATGAGGAATTACCATCGGGATAGAAAATGAATCAGATGATCTGGCTTCGATTACTTATCATCTCGAAACACAGTGACTTTGAACGTGTAGGATTAGATTGGTTTCACAACTAACTCGCTCTCTCTCCTAACAGTTTGTTTGCTGTAGTTATTTTCGCTGAACTTGAAGTACTTATGGCAAGTTTGCTCAGTTGTAGTTCGGTTGCAACAGCTTAAGAGTGACTGCGCTATGAATACAATCTACAAGTAACAGGAAGTGATAAAATAAAATGAGTGTACAAGATGTACATAGAGTAAAATATCTGCGATTTCTGAAAATTCAGACGTGGTAGAAGGGCACGGTTGAATTGAATTTCATTAACAGCCTTTAACAAATACAGATGGCTCAGGTGAGGATATGGGTGGGGATATGATGTGGGAAGAAAGTCGTCCAGTACTTGTTTCGAATGTACCATCCCGACATTAGCCTGGTACGACTGGTGAAAAAAAAAGGAAATACCTAATTTAGGATGGTCAACCACCGGTATCGAACTCAGGACCTCCCGTTCTACTAACTGAGTTTTACGACTCCTCCGTAAGATTAGGTCTACAACTTTGAAATCAGCGTACCGTGCACAATTCAGTTCACAAGCATCTGTTTGTTTCCTAACATCGAATTCCGTGCCTACACTCTGTCAACAGTATTGTCATTTGTCAATAGAAGACAGTGTACAAGCTTAGCTTGGTTACTTCGCGAAAGAAGAAGAAGAACTACGCCTGTTTAGTTTGGTCTGGATTTCCGATTTTGTGACAGCGTGTGTACCCCCTTCTGTCCCATTACCAGAAACCCTTGTTGACCAACAAACTATTTTTTGCTAACAGTTGAATTGCTACTTTATGACCAAGAGTTATCTTTTCAGCATTTTTTCGTCTTTTGTTACAAAATAGACGACTAGACTGTGCTTGGTTCGCAAAACAACCAGAACAGAAACGAAATTGGTGCTATAAAAACCTAAAAAAAACGTTTTTTTTTCTGGAGTCAATTTTAAAAGAACCAAAGGGTTCTTTTTTTCTTTCTTTCTTTTTTGCAGAGTTCCCCTTCAAATAACACAACGAAAGGATAAAAGAACGGGTTACGGGTTACAGTATTATTGCTTTTGGGTGTTTTTTTATAAGGGTTACTTGTAGTATTGTCAACAACCAAAAGGGTTGGGTCCTTGGTAGCGGTAGCCACCCCCAATAAACATTTCATAAATAATGGGTGACTTTGTCCACAAAATGTTTGAAGGCTACATTGACCTTGATTTCTTCAACTTTTTTTCATTTTATTTTTTCCAAAGAGGGCTTGAAGAAAAGACTGCATTCTTTGGTATGTCGACGTGCGTACTGTGTGTCAGTATATGTATGCATGTTCTTTCTGCATGTGTATATGTCTGCAAACGTATTTCTACGTGCTATGTTGACTTGGCCGAGTTCTTCTAAGCATGTAGGCGTCAGTTCCTTGTTTTGCACGTTATTAAGTAAGGTTCCACCCAGACTCGTCTGCTTGGCATGTGTGAAGAGTCTCGTGTATCGAAAGCTAATTAGCTTATATTTAAAAGTAGTTTTCATATACGTGCAAAATAGTATTCAACAACTTTCTATTGTACAAATCAAATGAAAGTTATTATGCAATCGATGTAATGCCATGAAAGTATGAATATTTATATACATCTCACGCAAAACAAAACATTTGAATATATGTGAGCTGAGACGCTCCAACGTACTTATATACTGTAAGTGGAAGGTCCAGGATTCAGAACAGTTTCTTATTACATGGACAATCCATAGTCTTTCCCGTGGGTTAGAGCTGCCTTGTTATTCAAGAGCTTTCGGGTTTGATATTGGGTTCGTGGTTCGAAGTCCACTTTAAACTGTAGGTCCTTTCATCTGATGAAAGGCAATGGCAAGCACCCATCATCATCATGACTTCACTACATAACTGTTTTCTCTGTGTGTGTGTGGGGGGGGGCTATACAATATTACAAGAAAAAATCAGAGCTGACCTAACTTGATGACTCATTGTATAACTTTGCTGAGGAAACTGGGGGGTTAAGGTAGATTTTTTGGGTATTCAGCCCGAAGCCCCTCATGTAGTGCCGCTACTTAGAATGGCATGTCCTTCAAGATAGATTAAACCTTCCCCATTCGTCCAAGTCCTAGAATGTTCCGAGCTATTTCTAAAAATAAGGGACCTTATAGTCCCGCTTCGTCCGTCTGTCAACCACAATAAAAGTTTAGCTAGTTCTTAAAACTAACGGTAGGTGACACTACGGGTTAGTAACATGCTGTTCCCTGGTAAGAAAAGGCGGAACTCGTTGTATTTTCATTTCATCGAATTCCGATAGAGTGGATGGATAAACTGTCCATATTTTCGACGCAACAGAACTTCCAATGTTACCGTTTCCATGGTAACGAGACTCATTTATTAAACCTACATTTGCGTACTTCACCTTGTGAACTCATGAACCACAAGGTGTCGTTGGAAAAGTCTTGGCTAGACTAGCGCCAGAACCGCCAAAATAGTTTTCACTGGTGCATTGAGTCAGTGCTGCCAACCTGTTTTCCTAAAATCCAATTTTTCATTTACTTCAATTTCATTAAACGTATCCGCACACTTATCATTCGACACAATAGAACAATACTGTGGGTGTCCCCGTTGTATCTGCTACTTAGACTATAGAAATCTAGTCATGTCTATTGATTTACACCAAATTTTGCACTGATTAGGTACTGGGAGAGGTCGTAAAGGTAGTTCAGCTCAGATATTGATTTTTCCTTCATGCCAACCTGTAATTCTTTAAATTGCTTCGATACCGTTCGATCACCGAACCTTGAAATGTTATAAAGGGACCCTTGGAGCCTTTACGATTGGTAGCAGAATCGCAAAGGCTCACTTGCTTGTTTTACTGTAGAAATAAACTTCCTTAACACTACCAAGGTGTTGGATTTTCTTCTTCATCTTCCTCTGTAGCCCTCAACCGTCAAACGATTACACTTTGCAGCAGCAAGCGTAGTAGTGCACCAAGCACTCAAATATATAGGAATTACTCTACAAACTTCATGTGTGATTTCATTCCATCGTTGTTGTTCAGCGAGGGAATAAACTCACACTTGAGAACTGCAGGGTAATTCTTGAATATAGGGGAGGGTGGTGTAATGTGTTGTCCCTTTCGGTGAAAAGTATAATCGTTTTACGCTACCATTTCTGCGTAGCCAATTCCCTAACCAGTTTCTTATTTACTTCCTTCTTGCCCAGTTGATATTTTCCATTCTTCCCCAAGTTTAGATTTCGAAGGCGTCCATTTTTTTTTTTTTTTTAATTATTATTATTTCATTCTTTCGGAGTTCATACTTCGGCTCGACATAACACAACAGTTCATATCAGTCAAAAACATTTTATCAGTCTTTTCCTCGACTCTCTGTTCATCGTTGCACAGAAAAATTCCTCTCTTGCCGTTATTGATTCGACTTCGTTTCTTTTCCAACACTTCACATCTTTTTACTCCCAGATATTGGACAAATGGGCACCTTCAATTCCAATTATATGTTTACTGTGGTTCTTTTCGTCCCATTTACGGTCTACGACACGGGGCCCCGGGCAAAGATATTTCGCGCGGCCCCTCTTAGTAGACAAGTTGATTAATAATAACACTATTTTCTGTCTATGTTACGGCGGAATTTCCCAAAGTGAGGGGGCCTGTGCATTGCCTCCCCCTGCCCAAAATTACAGTTTTCCTATTATGGATGTAGGTCAGAAGTGATTTTAAAATATGGCTATAATCCCTATATAAATTCAAGATCCCTATATTCCCCCCTGGATCCGCGCCTGTATATATAATAATACACAGCCATATTCAATCCACTACTGGATGAGGCCTCTCCCGGAGGGAGGAGGTGGTCTACTGCTCCCACGCTGACCAGACGTGTTGGGAGAGGAGAGCCGAAGCCCTCAACTGTGATCGCTACTTCTTTATTCAGGTAGCTCCCCAATTGGCCTCACGACGCTGGATATATATATATATATTCAAAACTTAAAAACGACTCATAAATTAAGCAAAAAGATTTATTTAAATGCAGTTAGCTTTTCTTTTAAAAGGCTCAGATAAAAAAACTTGTTTTGTGTAGACTCTGACTTCGTTCCCTCATGAATATATGAGTGCAATGGTTGTTAAAATCAAGAAACATCTACGCCCCGGGCGGGATTCTTAGTCGCAATTTTGGAGATACAGGTCTGACGCCTCAGACCACATGAATGTATTTATTTTATTTTAAGGTCTTTAGGCATCTGAGGCTCAGGGCGGGAAGGGTGGAAGAGGAGTAGAGGACGTTGGACGGTAGACGGCCAGGGCCTAACTTGTAGGTACCATACAAGCATTTATCTTGTATAACAGAGGAAAACCCTGGATGGAGGACCTGCCGAGTGAGTCACGGCCGCTCGGTCAGCTAAAAGGCTCAGAGCCGCGAGGTAAAAAGATAATATATGCAGGGGGATCCGCATAAACCTTTACCATTTCAATTGTTTAATTGTTTCATTGTTGAAGTCACAGTAAACTTGAAATTGGATTTTATTTTCGTAGTGACTCTAGGAGAGTCTGTTTAGGTGTCTTGTCATCCAATATATTGACAAATTGAAAAGTGAAGGCACTCGTATATCATTTATTACTATTTACGATTTCGTTTTTTTTTTTTTTTTTTTTTTTTTTTTTTTAACAGGCAGATTTTCGTTACAGTTTGTTTCTGTGAGTTTGAAAGGGAACTAACTTCAATTATGAAGTCAATAAATTTGAACACAAGATTGCGACTTAAATTCCGAAATTTTAATATGGCAGCAGCTAACACTGCTATGATTTTTCAATTGATATTTTAATTTAGAATTTTTGACTTGAGAAGTGAACTCACCGTCCTTCGGAATTCCCAGATACGAAATTTCCCGAAAATCCTATTATTGTTATTATTAATATTACAAAGTGATCAGTGGTAAATGACACACGTACATTGTTCAACTTTTTAACAATAGGCAATAATGGTCGGCAGATTACGGAAATGCGTTACACAATGCTAAGTGGTTTTCTATTTCTTTCGCGACATCGTTTTTGCTTGTTACAAATGCTTCCAAATATTTACACTTATTTTCTCTAATATGATCTTATTTTTCTTATTATATTCTATTTCCTTCTTCTTTTCTTCGCCTACCGCGTCGCAAGCTTCTACAAGCACATCAGTGTTATTTTGTAGTGCATCTATTGTCTATCGTCTCCTATTAAATCTACATTATCCTCGTAATCGAACAGCTGGTTGAAGCCATTCAACATTGGTCCCTTTTTTGCATATTCTAATGAAAACATAGATCAGTGAAGACAATGCATCTCCTTGTTTCAATCCACTACGAACCTCGAAATTCTCTGACACATTATTACGTTTACATATTCTGTTTGTGAGGGCGGTGAGACATAGACCTATCATCACTAATTGAACAAGTCTTTTCTTTTTGTCAGATTCCAAATTGTACCAGAATATTTCACTTTTTTTTTTTTTTTTTTTTCATTTTAGTAGAATCACTGGTGAAGTGTCCCATTATATTCCCATTTCTTCTCTAGTACAGTATTTGTCTCAAGGAGAAAATCTGGTCTAACGCCTATTTTTTTCCTAAATTGAAGTTTCCCCAACTTTAATTTGTCCACAGAAAACCCAAAGAACGTCACAACGTAAAGCGACTAGAAATAATCCTTCAAGTTCTATATTTTTTTTTTCTCTTTCCACAAAATTCTTCAACCTAATGCTTTTTAGCGTTTTTTCACTTTGTTCCCTTCCCATTTTTTCCCGGGCTGACGTCCCCGTCGTCGCACAACCTCTCATCGTATCTTTCGATAGCATTAGTTAGCATCCTATCCAAACCTATACGAGAGACAGCGAACGAGGGATGGAAAAAAGATGGTTTCTTTCCAAGCACTCTGAAGAAAGATTTATGGGTGAAGCTTTTTTTTCTTTCTTCGTGATATAAAAGACTTCCAAATACTAATTTTGGTCTCTAAAAAGCTTAAAAGAAAAAGAGGAGAAAGGCTGGAAAATGCATTTGACAATATGGATAGGGAGAAAAGAGGCTCGCAAAACACAGAAGCATGCATAAACAGACGCATTCTTATGTCTCGGTTGACAAGGAAAAGCAGATGGAATAATACTCATGAAGAATTTGTTGTTTATTTCTGTATCAAAGTTTTAAACTGACTGAGGATACGTTGATATAATGGTTTATTTATAACTATGAACAACTAAGAGATTAGTGTAGGTTGTAAAACGGGGTTTGTGGTGAAGTATTTGGTTTTGTAATGTTTGTTCCTTCATAGTTGAGAATTTTAGTACGGAATGTTATTTTCTGTAGAACAAATAATTAAGGCAAATCGATAGAGCTGTTGATTACTATAAAACTCATGTCTTACCTACATATTGTGTCCGCTGTGGGCGAGTACTAATACTCACTGGCTTGTAAACAAAGGATCCAGTGTTCGATTCCAGGTAGGGACACATGTGGTTCGGAGCCCACGTTAAACTGTTAGTCCTGTCCTTAAGACGTCATTATTACCCAATGGAAGGCAATGGCAAACCACCATCAGCTCACCTTGCCCAGGGACCTTTGAATAAGAACCTGCCTTTGGGGAAAACACCCATCATCGTCTTCAAAATATTATATATACCTTTTATAGTAGAAAGACTGCTGAATTAGAAGGCACATTACTAGGTATAGGGATTTCCAATCAGACTGCATATTCTGAATTTTATACTTTAAAAAAGACTTTCAATTATGGATCAGGTCCTAAAGCTAAGCCTAATCCTAAGGCTAGCTTAACCTAAGCCTAATCTCGTATGGAGGATGACGTTCCTTGGCGAGCACTCTTCAGGAACAGCGAAGGAGATGCGATCAGACAGGTTTTACTGCAGGTACTATACCGCATTTATCTGGTAAAACTGAGGAAAACTATAGTTAATATAAATCAACATGAATTTGAGAATTCGAGCGTACGCACTTCCTCAGTAGTGATCTAATCCGCGATCGTGATTAGACCATGGAGTATCAATTTCATATTAAATACTACTAGAAGCCACAAATATAAAGATACCAGTTGGCCTTTGAAAAGTTGATAATGACGATGATAACGATGATTGTGATTATGATAAGTGTTTGGTCCAAGGCATGTTTGTAAACAGAACGTCTTTGGGCAAGGTGAACCGACTAGCGATTTGCCATTGCCTTCCCATTGAAACAAAATTATGCTTACATTCAAATGACGAAATCCACGGTTTTAAGTGGAGTCCAAACCACTATGCTCATCATGTCCCCATCGGGAGTCGAACACAGAATTCCCTTATTTCAAAGCGAAGAACGTTTTGCATTGAGCAGAAAATGGGAAACGCTAGTATTGAAATAAAAATCATATATACACCTCAGAGTAGTCAGTGGATAAGGGTAAAATTAGAAAAAAAATAGACTTCAGAGAACGAACCGTATTTGCAGATCGAACCTTTTTACGGGGTCCGAAGAATCGAGCCACAAATGATAAAGAATCTACAACGAAGTTGTAAAGAGCATGCTTATGCTAGTAGAGACAGAGGTGAAAACAAAGAAAACTATGATGAAGATCGAAACTGAATGAGAAAAAGACAGAAGAGATACCCAGCATCTAGGATTTGCAATATACTAAAAGTTAGGATGCGATGTGTTGAAAAGAACTAAAGCTTCGAGTTGCAATGGATAAAAATAAGGCAATCACAAACAATACCAATGTTTTCTCTATAATGATGAATTCAGAAATACAATGACTGAATTTTAATGAAGTATTGTGTTGTGACGAGTGCAAATGTGGATTTTGGCAATGAGGTGGTGAAAGAATATAAGGAAACCTACGAAATGTAGAGAAGAAGGAGCATTATAAAACCAATGGAACATAAAGCTTCATGATGACTGATGATGAAGTACTAGAAAGGTTTGGTGATAAGATAAAAATATTGAGAAAGACAGAAGACAAATATTCGTAGCTCAGAAAAGAATTCATACTAACAATCGTAAGAAAGAAAATTCGTACGATAACACAGAAAGAGAAACTAAAAGATAAGACAAAAGGAGAATATCAGTGATGATAGAGCTTCTCTTTGCCGACTGGTTAATGATCTCAATTTTGGTGCAGGTGGTTTTAGGTTCGATTCCCCGTTGTCTCTCCGTTGCTAATACAGCACCGTGTGATTCCAAGTAGGGAACTGCTACAACCAAGAAGTATTGAACTCCGGTCTTGAAAGCCAGGTAAAGTGTGGGTGAACAGTCGTACTGATCTCGTGATACCACTCTGAACAAAAGTCACATAGTAGGCCAGAGATGTCCATGGACTGTCGGAACAAGGAGTTTTAGCAATGATGAGGAGAATGTCTAATGGATTTCTTCCAGAGAGAAAAGGAATTGTCAATGCTTATTACGGTCTACTCTCCCTAATGCTTGATTAGAAGAAAAATAACGTAATTATGGCAGTAAAGATTAAATAAATTTATAATTTTCCATTAATATGTTAATATTTCCGGAGATTTACCTATGGCAAATCTTGTCAACCTCTGTTAACGTCGCTAAGTTCACTGATTAACTAGAGACCCGATAATTGAGGCTTTGAGTGCAGAAACCGGCCAATGTTAATTTAGTAAATCAACCTTATACCCTACTACAGCCAACTGTTGTACATGTTATGAACTACATTTATGTATCCTTGAGATAACCTTGAGACATTTATTCTTTTTCCTTTTACTCAATTTTTCAAGAAAGAGGCTTGGACCGTTTTTATGTATATAGCGTCTATTCATAATATAGCTTCTTTTAAAGTTTTAAAATATTAGTATGTAACAAATTAATTGTTTACCTAAATATATTTTACAAATAAAATGCCATTTGGCTTTCATTCCTTGTATATTTTGACATGAACAACTTCATAATTACTAATCAAAAGGTGCGTAAAATGGTCATCTTACACATGGAATTACCAGAAAAAAAAATAATAGTTTTAAAATGAGTTACTTCATACATACAACCTATGGAAAGTATAGACAACACGTTTTGTAATCATGAAACCTGCGTGGTTCCAACAGACACTTACATTTTAGTTTTCGAGAAGATACACTTAAAAGGAAACAAGATAATCCTTAGAAAGGCAGTGATTGCAACGGATGGAAAGAGCAGTAACGGTGTATTTCATTGACAGTGAATGTTGTATGTTCTACTGTGTACCTCAGGCAAAATGTTATTAAGTTACAGGACAAAGTGTTAAGAATAAGTTACATTTAAAAATAGAATATTAATGCTTAGTGGTGTTGATAAATGACTGATGTGTTCAAACATCTCATATGATGTACGGATTCTGAACCCTGTTAAAAGCTTTCAACACTTTCCTGGAAGAACTAATGTAACAGTAGAAACATTTCAGTTTGTAAGGGAATTCCAACGCTAATACAATATGAAAAAAATTCCCGTTAACATTCCTGGAAAAGCTAGCCAACCCTAGCTATCTGGAAATTTCCATTAACTGGAATCAAAAGAAAAAAGATATAGTCTAAAACGAGATTTGAACACAAGCTGTTCAGTTAGAAGTCCAACATTTTACCGATTGGGCTAAACTGTCAGTCATAAGAAAATACTAAATTAAAACAGTATAAAGGGGCAGAAATACGTTGTCCAAACCCGCAAAACTTACGAGGTAAAGTAAGTTATTACCACAACTTAGGTAGGACATGGTTGAATCCCTTTTCTATTTGCCAATTAGAAATCGGAACCCCTTTCATTAAGAATATTGAGAACCACCACGGTGTTGTCACCTTCCTGTCGTGTGTTGTTCCTGTCTGCGATAATGTGATTGTACTGTAGTATGTCCATCCGTACGGTCTGAATAATTTTCTCATTTCGGTGGAATCGGATAGTGCTGTCGGATATTGAGATTAGAAGTTTTGAACTTGATATCAGCACTGGGGGAGCGGGGGGGGAGCTGTAAAATCAAAATTAGGAGAGTGTAAGTGCAGTTTTGCAGGTTTTATTTATCTTTGATCATAAGGATTTTATAAAGCTAGGGGATGCACTCTAGAAATAAGGAAGTGTCACCTTTCACAGGTGGAGACTGGCAGAATCGCTGATCCCTTTTTAAGGTGTATTTTTTAATGTGATCAATATCCAAAAAGCAATGTTTGGGTAGAACTGTAAAAAAAAAAACTGTTAACAACGGCTTACGTGATTATTTGGTGAGATATTACGTAATTGGCGTCAATGGCGCGCTAACTTTGAACACATGTAACTTCGAAATTATGTGTTCTTTTTGGACATGTCGTAAATTATAGACTACTGTACTGTCTGTGCTGATGAATTGTTTAGAATTATTTTTAAAAAATCGAAACTATTATACACATATACTTTCGAAGTTAAGTGAAAAATCAAACTGCAAAGCTTCCTGTACTCTGTGTTGTAATTTATAGATAGCCTGTCACGTTTTTTTTTTTTTTTTTAAGTAATAGGTTTTAACTTCCTTGTTGTATAATTTAAATATACCCAAAATCGATAATATCCAAAATAAATTAGATTATTTTAGCCACTTTTAATCTAAGTTTTTGTTATATTAGTAGTGATTTTGTGGATTTTCCAGTTTAATTCAAAATTATGTAAGTAATGCGTTCGGCAAAACGTGATTATTAGACAGGTTCCTAGGAAATCATTAATTTACTTGAATTTGAAGGTTTATGTTTCTGCAAATTATTCATATCTTCTTCTATTATTACTAGCTGGAAGATAAATTAATTAGTATGCAATGTCTATAACAGCACCATATTTAAGATCCGCCAAACGAACGTATTTCATTTTAATCTTTCATTGTTTTGATGTAGGACTCGCACAAAACCACACTCTACCACTCCACCACTACCACACTCTACCACTCCACCACTACCACACTCATGTTTATGTTTCATGTATTTTACTAAGACAGAAACGCACAGGAGCGGGGGGGGGGAAGGGGTCCGGACCCTCTCGGAATTTCAGATATTTTTTGTAAAATTAGTATCATTTTATGTAAAATTGTATGTATTTCACACCCAGATAGACCTCGGATCCCTCCGAAACCAACTTCTAGATACGTACCTGACACTCAAGAAATCAAATGTTGAATTTGTAATTCTTTCCTCTCTTCCTTCTTTTCTCTTTTTTTTAAAAAAAAAAAAATGTTTTAGCCTTCACGGGAAAATAGTTTTTTTTTTTTTTAGTCAATTTTGGAATCTTGACGCTGAAATCTAACATCCATATATCATACAGTGTTTAAACCAAAGAAAATATCCTAAATTAATTTTATCTTTGCTTTATTTTATCAGTGCAACACTTCCATCTTTAGTGACACAATCTGGTAGCTTGCAAAATGAGTTTTTATCTGTCGAAAGACCAAAAAATTCCATGTTTCCTTTTTAAAAACTGACGAAATTATGAACTAGTATCTAAAGATACCATATGATAGTTGACAGCGTGAAGAATTTATGTTTCCTTACTTCTGATTATATTGTAACGTTTTCCTAATACTTAAGTTAAAAAAAAAAAACTGTTGTTCCCAATTCTTACGCAAACCAGGATACTGTTGTAAGGTTGTAACCAGACAGACTCTGTTCTCCTCTTGGTCTCGTAGTGTGTGTCCCTCACTTGGGTAGACCCCTGCAGGCAGTGCTAAATAGCGAAGGGACGACCCTCGGTCTGTCGGACGACTTCTGAGTGAAGTGAATAAATGTATGTGAGGAGTCAAGCTTATCTATCAATGTCAATGTCCAAATTGTCTTGGAATTAGGGAAGGAGGGGAGTTCGACCCGGTTTTTCTGCTACATGATAATGTAAGGAGGATGTGGCGGAGGGTCCGAACAGAGGGGATAGGAAGATGGCTGCTACTTCTGCCTGAGGCAATCGACACTCTTCGCAACTTTTCTCTGGTTATCTGCTCCCTTTCTCCCTCTCCCGTTTTTTCGGGGTTTTTCAGGACAGGATGAACGAACTTGTGAAGATCAGCACCAGAGGACACTAGGGGACAAACACCACCAATGTCCCCAGATGTCGCTTGCTGCCACTAATTGATAGTTTCCGTGATGGTCATTTTTCGCCTCTCTTTTCCGTAACTTATCTATTTGAAAATAGTCCTTGCTGGCAACTAGTTTGCGAGTTCAACTTAGTGTTTAACTCTGTCTCGGACTCGGTCACTGGAAATTACTCTGTCCTAATTTAATTCAAGATACGAGTCTAGTACATAGATAGTGTGGCTGATGAAGAAACAGAGAACGTTCAGTAAAATGGTCAGCATCCAGTTTTAAACCTAGAACTTCTTTTCTAATGACGTGTCGAAAACTCAAAAGATGGGGCATAAGGTGGTTTTCAAATGGAATGGTGTCCTTGATAAGCTATATTACTCTGTCCAATCACTAAGCTCCAAGGTTGTGAACTCGTACTCCCGCAGGTGACCAGTCCTCAGCAGAGGAGAGGAAACGAAAAGGATAATGTAGTGATAATCATACAACTCTCTGTGAACGTTTTTCGTTTTGAAACTTAGTTTTGGGTGTGAATTCCAATTCTTCACTTCATTGTTTTCGTCAAACTCAGGGGTTCTGCCAGGACTTTCAGTTTGGGGGTTATAGGTGGGATTTCGCAGAGTTTCTATTGATTTTTGACAATAAAAAAATCAAGTTGAAAGCTTCGTTCGAGAATTTGGGGGGTGATACTCCCTTATAGGGGTGGGGCTGGCAGAATCACTAACCAAATTTGACTGACAACCGTCGTAGATCAATTCCTGACACCGAAGACAAGAAAAAAAAAGAAGATATATTTTCATCATTTTGTCGAATTCTATTTCGGGTTTGAGATACAGAGTTTCCAACTTCGAGCCCAATATCGACAATGTTAAACAACAATTAATATTTCTCGATAAGTCATAAACGATACAATAAAATAACACTATTTTTTTTTTGTAGTTGGTTTGTATCAGTGGGATATGGCAAGTTAATATATGTTGTTACCGGGTTGTCAGTCTTGCCAACCTGATATTAACTTTTATTTTTTCCAAATCCCACTACCACAGGATTTTTTTTGTTCGTTACTGAAGTTTATCATCATATTTGAATCACGGAATAAAGTGTTGTCAATTGTCAATAACATACGAGATGAAACGTTGAAAGTATTAATTTTATACATATCATCTTGTATATTATTCACAGTTTGAAACACTGCACTTTGGTTTCACGGATGATGATGATCATATCCGATGGACGATATCTGCAATAACAAAAATTTATTTCAAGTTGGCAACATTGACAATCCAATGACAACGAAATGCTCTACCAGCTGAGTTATGTCTTCTCAGCACTGAAGTTGGACTATTGAATCACCTTAGCATATCAAAATTGCCATTACAACAATTTGAAACAGACAATAATGAAATTCGTCAATGAACAAATTCAAAGATTCTTTTACATAAGCAATCTATCATATCTTGCCGAAATGTACGACAGTAAAATTAATCGGATCTAGGTCGCATACGTAAACAAGGTAAGTTTAGAACGATTAACTTTTTATATTTTTCAGAAATCGCACAATAAATAAATTATTATTATTTATCATCTGGTTTGGAAGTCACTACATAAACTAACCCTGAGACTGAGACAATAATTAGTACTTCATTTCAAAGATGGCATTGCACACACAGAAAAAGGAAATATAAAGTGTTTAACATTGTTTAATATTCATATGTGAACAACGATTAACGACTTTTTCTTTTAAATGTTTTATGACGGAAACTATATTTTTTTAATTTCTTTTAAAAAGAAATATACCTTGTATAGTTGGTAGTTCATTGTTTATGACGGTCAGGTGCATTCACCTGCACTGTCATATACAACCATTACCTGTTCTCAGGAGAATCCTCTCGCAGCCATAAAAATCCTAATCCATCATTAATAAAAACACATAATGTCAAAAACTCATAATGTTTAACAAGATAGTTCCAATTCTTTTTGTTATTCTCTCATAGCATGATAACATGTGTACGAATTAATTAGTTAAAAAAACCGAGAAGAAAGAGGAGGGAAGGGACTTTTTTTTATATATATATTCATGGACCAATGATAAGTTTTTGTGATAAATTAAGTCATTCCATTAAAGAAATATTAGCTATAAAACACTTGTTTAATGCTCTTTGTAGAGAGAAAACTCGTTAGTGTAATGAGATCATGAGGGGAAACTTTTTTTCGTTTCTTATTCTTGTTGCAAAAAAAGATACTTTTTAACAGGAAACGTTTCCGTTAGAGGGATATTATTATTATTATTATTATTATTATTATTATTATTATTATTATTATT
>JAGDQP010005526.1:37374-55410 GCA_022664845.1 Lepisma saccharinum | reverse complement strand
TTATTATTATTATTATTATTATTATTATTATTATTATTATTATTATTCAAAAGTTTGAAGCTTTAATTTCCTGTAGTCTTATAATATAGATGTATAAAACGGTTTTCCACCTCCTCTACAATCACCCTAAGACTATTCATAGATAATGTTAACTGCAAGTTTTCTCTGTCACGATCATGAAATCCAAATCTGAAGTCAGTTTTTATCTACCTTTAATTGTTTAGGAGATAGGACCCTTCAATTTTGGGATTTTACTTTCTACAACATGTGCGTAAAGTGGTATATATTTGGCCGTACACATAAACCCAGTATGATTCTCAAGTCCTTATGGACCCTGTAAAGCATATTGGATTCAACAGCGGCGCATATATGCTTCAATCCGTTGCTGGAGATGGTGAAACTTGTTGATTTTTCAAGATGTACTGCCTTGCTGATAGCTCCAAAGATAGAAATCAATGGACGTGAAATCAAGTGGGACATTCGGCGGACCTTTACTGATTGCTCCAACGTCCCGGAATTGTATATCCATCTACTTTTGCACCCCATCAGCGTAATGGAATATGCGCCATCTTGCTGCCAGGAGAAAAATTGTCATCAGAACACATAGTCTGCAGGGTTTCTCCCCGCCTCGGTGCCCTTCAAAAGTGATCGATCCATTCAGAGATTCCTTGTTTACCCGATCTTATGAGCCTTAATTTTCATTTTTGACTCTCATGACTTGCATCTATGTCACAGGTCGGGTTAGAGGAGACAGGGTAGGGAAATAAATTGGACCTAGCATGCACCTGGTGTGATAGAGGGAAATAGGAAAACTCGGTTAGGATGGCTGACACTTGGAATCAAAACCAGTCCTCCCGATTGCGAAGCTAAAGCTTTACTAACTAAATCTCTTTGAGTTCCGTCTCTGGGTCACTTGAAAGACATGGTGTATCGTTTAAAAAATCAATGACCTACATCATCTTCAGAAAATGTTAATTTAATTTGAATTTTATATTAAGTCCTTTAGGCATCTGAGACTCAGGCCGTCAGAATATGTTAGTGTGAAAATCTTAAGATAATTCAATCATCAATCACACGCCTATTTGGTAGGAAATTATTATTATTATTATTTGAATGATTTCATAGACGTTTGACATTTAGGATGACTGAGGGTGAATGGTAACGCTCTCTGCCTTGTAATCAAGGGATCCCGAGTTCGATTCCCTGTGGAGGAACAAGTAGTTCGGAGCACACATTAAATCGTAGACCGCATCCTTAGAACGTCATATTCATCGATGTGGAAGGCAATCGCAAACCATCATCGATTCATCTTACCCATTTACCTTCGGGACAGAACCTGCCTTCGGACAGAACACCCATCATCATAATTTATGAATATGATAGTATTTTGGTTGGTATGGTAGACGGAGGAGTCTTGTTCTGGGGAAGGATTTAGACGTATGTAATGTAGCAAGCAACGTCACGTGTTATAAGTCATAACGTTGTTCGAAAATTAGTATACAGGGTGGGGCAATGAAACTTCTCACACCCTTTGTTTTGTAATCGATCAATTTATTTTTTTAAAAAATCCCAAAACACATCAATTTTATTTTCGAGGGCACGACTTATATATATATATATATATAATAATAATAAATCACAGCCATATTCAATCCACTAGAGGATGAGGCCTCTCCCCGAAGGGAGGAATTGGTCTACTGCTCCCACGCTGACCAGACGGGTTGGGAGAGGAGAGCCGAAGCTCTCACTGTGATCGCCACTGTATTTTATTCACAGCAGCTCCCCAATTGTCCTCACGATGCTGGGTCAACACCGAAATTTTTGAGCCCCCACCGGGAATCGAACCCGGGACCGCTCGCACTGAAGTCGAGCGCGCTACCGACTAGGCTACGCAGGAGCTCATATATATATATACTGTGGTAAATTTAAGCGTGGTCTCTGCGGTCTAGTGGTAAAACCTTCAATTTTCTCAAATTTCAACATGGGTCGTTTAAGATATCGTTTGAATGACCACCCGACTATCGTCTCAAAAAAGGTGTCACTGCAACTAATTCACATCGTCGCGTTATTTGTCTTTTCAAGACTGAAGTCCAATACTTCTTAATTCAACCAACGCCTCTTCTATTGTCAAGTGTGAATCGAACCAGGTATCACCAGCACCGAAACCAAGAGCGTTAATTATTAAGTTGGTTAAGCAAAAGATCTCATACAAAAAAATAACGATTGCATTTGCAGATTGAAATACGTAAATGATAAGGAGAAACAAAGACGAATGTGGTTAAGATAAAGTAGTGTAATATAGAATATAGCGTTATGTTTCTTGTTTGTTTAATAGGAACTAGACATATTAAACATATTTAATTTAAAATTCTGAATTTTATTTTTCCTTTAAATTCCTTATCTCAAGGTCAAGCCGCTTCAGCCATAAATTATTATTTCCGGCCCACCGATCAGCAACAGAAGAGAGGAAAACGATATTGTCAAACTTTAAATTACAGATCTGTCCATCTTATTTCTAAAGAGTACAGTTAGATTTTTCTATCAGTATCTCGCTGGGGGACACAGAGGAGCACTTGAAGTACGGCAGTGCTGGGGACAAAGACATGGAGCACGGGTTTTACTAATTGGAAGTGCCGCGGTACACTTCAGATAAGAAAAAGTGGTTTTGTTTCGCGACATCGTCTCAGCATTTGGTTGCTAGGATTGTGGAAAAAAAACTTTGGATAACTCTCGGTTGGCAAGAGAGAATTCGAACCTGTATCTCCCACTCTTTGTGTTGATTCAGAGTTTACTATCTTCACCACAAGGCACATTTGTTACATTATTCCAATTTTGAATTTTATTTATGGCCCTTAGACATCTCAGGCTCTGGCCGTTACAGTATTTGTTGTGGTTGTTTGTAACATTCCACACGTCACTGGATACATAGATTAATCGAAATGACAGATTGAATGATCAAATGTCAAAATAGATAAATAAAATATCCTTAATATATATTCGTGTTATGTACAGCGCTATAAAAACGTATGAAAATTTACACGCTTTTCATTTTTTTTTCAAGTACGTTTGCCTAATTTTTATTAATCATCTGTTCTTCTCCCCACATACATACACACACAAAGTCATTCACAAAATATACAGATATATTACTACGGCTATAACCGAGTTTTAAAACAGCGTTTATTGCAAATAATTCTGCCTCATAAAAACTGAAAGGAGAGAGAAAGAGTGCGCGCGCACTGTGTGAGAAGGAAACTGATATTTTGTGCAACATATTACTTAACAATTAGGATGTTATGACACTCGAAATGCATAATTGTAGGAGAAAAAAAACAATCAATGTCAAGTCTTTCTTTTTTTTCTCGCACCACTTGTAAAACTGAAAGAAACAACCCTTTTTTATATAAAAAAAAGTGTGAAATTTTCTTGCATATTGCAGCGTGCAGAATACAGAAGAGCGGGAAAAGGACCACTTCTGTATAATACTTGCTGTTACACGAAAGGAAAAAAAACAGAGCACTGAAGGAATTTAATAGGCCATAAATGTTGAAAAGTGCAAGAGGCAGTCATTGTCTGGGTTGATTTAAACCGCCACTGAAATTTGAGAACAGATACATAAAAAGAGTGTTTAAAAGAATAGTTGGCAACAGCGGCATAGAGTTCAAAGACCAAGTGGACAAAATGTTTTAAGAGATACTTTGTACCTATACAGGAAGTGGAGGAAATAAAACTAAGAAGAAGAAAATATGGAAACAAATCAAGACTTCTTCCGTTCCTAGCATTGCATTGACATTATTTTTAAAGCGTGACATAAGCATGGACAATGACCAGAACAGTGACACCTTAAACACTGCCCGATTCACTTAAAACACCCTTTCTTGTGCTTGATTCCATGAGATTACCGGTAGCAAACAGCTACTGGAAAGACTGATGATTCTTAAATTTTATGATTCCTCTGCCGGTTTTATATTGGTCCCTTGAAAATCCTCTCCCACCTGACTTTTCCAAGACTTTATGACTGGTGGTGGTGCTCTCTATCTCCCTCCACAAAATAGCGATAACTCTTAACGATGTGTCTGTGTGATGGTTTAGAATAAAAAGAACTGTGGGGGAGGGGAAGCTTTTTAGAGGGTGTAAAAGTCTGTTAACTGCTTTCGTAAAATCCGCTAAGAAGTTACCTCTAATCTTCGTCTATCTCCACGAAACTCTCTTTTGATTGCCACTCAACAATACCACGTGGTCCTGTTTTGCCTAGTTGTCTCAATCAGTTTGTAGCTTTTATTGTTAAGTACTAATCCCCCCCCCCCCACTTTTTTTTCTTAGTTAATGTCGATATTTAGACTCAGCCTTAGAATGGACGATTATTTCTTTAATACGTTATATTTAATACGTTATACAAGGAAATCTATTTATTCATTGTTGTAGACACAACAAAAGACTGTCTACACTGTAATCAAAATTGTTACATGAAATCACCTTATTCATTTTCTGGGTTATGTGCAGAACACAAGGACATGAAAGATTTGATATTGAAAGAAAAATGAAAAAGGGAGAATAATGTAACATAAATATTATAACTGGTAATTTTTTTAATAAACAGATCTGCTTTAACCAATATCCATATTAGATTTCTTACATCTGCTTTGACGAGTATTACATACGTGTAGAACTTTTTCTATAGGTGGGGGGGGGGCATGTTTTACGGTTCGGCTTTCCTATAGTGAAATGAACAATTCAATCAATGAGATGAAGAATAGTACAATTTCAAAATTAGCCATGTTTCGGTAACAGCATACAATTAATGTAGCCTAATTAAGTGGAATAAATACCAAAACTAAGAACAAAACAAGTACCTTACGCCCGTAATATTGAATGAGTGTCAAAATAGTATCTGCTCGAGCACAGAGAACCATGTAGAAAATTAACCTGCTTTTCATACGCATTTATTTCCAGCTTTGAAGAAGTTTCTATCCTGACCAGCAGAGGGCTGTGAGGTACTTATTATGAATCAATAGCTTATTTTCTCAAGGATTCTGGTAAACTGAAATTCTATGATTAGTTCAGCATTTTATGTATGAACAAATCATAAGCTTGAATTTATTAGGATGTTTATAAAAATTAAGCTATTGAGGTCAGAGACATCTCCCGGGGAAGGAAGAAACTTCTAGAGAGCAATGTGTATATATTTACAAATGCAAGTTAATTCTTTATATGGTTCTCTGTTGTTCTAGAGCTCTACTGCTTTCAAGCCTTGCCAGAATACGAAAACAAAGTGATGGATTTTCCCACCAGAACATTCTAAAATGACGAAAGGAAAATAACACTTATAACTGCTCGTACATACGCAGAATTGATGATAATAATCGAAAAGACAAGTCAAATCTGATGAAGTTAATAAAACACATACCAAACAAAGTAGCAGCTTTCTGTTAGGAACAGGAATTCTGTCAAGATTTCCAAGGGGTGTGGGATGTAAAACCAAAATCAAGTAGGTTTAGCATGATTTAAATAGAAGCAGGATTTCTAGAGATTTTTTACAGTAAAAATTTTAAAATTTGAGTTTTCGAGATTTTTTGGGGGTGATTAGTGGGTAGTGTGACAGGATGGATCCCTTAAGGATTAAGAAAGAACAAATATTCTGCATTTTCATCCTCAAAGAGAACAATGATGTACTCAGTTCTGGTAGTTAGTGTTGCTAACTTCGTATAGGTTCTTAGGAAACAACCCTTTGAGTTGTTGCTGACCATCCAAAGTTGCCGCTCATTCTGCATTCCTATTCCCAGAAGAGAGGTTCCCAAGAGATCTTATTCCTCCAATACGATAGGGCTCAGACATTAGCAGCCTGGCCAGCTCATAAATGAAATCTTTGAAAAAATGAAGATGCTATCTAATTTTTTGACCTCTGAAATACTATGATCAACTTAACGAGTATTTGGAGTGAGTGGTTAATATAAAGCAACGATCTCCAACAAAAGATGACAGCACTACCTCCCTAATGTATTTTTATCGTTGCACGAAATTTTAATGTTGCTTCTACAAATTCAAGCCTAGAGAGTTCATAACAGTTTCAAGAGTTCAATCGGTGCCGATTTTTAATTTTCGTTTTTGTTGGTTGTTGAAAGAGCTTAATTATTATAGGTTTTGATATTCACAACAATCAAACGATTTCAACAATGAAGAATAAAAAATCGCCATTGATCGAACTCTTGAATTGGTTGTGAACTTTCTTCCCTGAAAGTTAGAACTCTCTAGGCCTGAATTTGTAGGAGCAGCATTGAAATTTTGTGCAACGATAAAAACACATTAGAAATATACGAAGGCAATGCTGCCATCTTTTCTTGGAGATCGTTACTTTACATTAACCTTAATAAATACTATTTGTTGCCTACATCGAAACTTTTTCTTTTATTTGTAACATTCTCTGACAAATGGATGTTCGTTGAGATAAAAAGAAAAACAGTAAAAGTCTAATTTCATCAATCACAAATTTTTGACACGGTTGTGAGTATACTTATTCGTAAAATAACCTTCTCACACACACGGGCCTGATAAGTTCTGATGTTGATCAGAACGTAGAACCCAGGGTTCTTAACAGTTCGGATTGTAAAGGTTGATATTGATTTAGGTTCTGGTTTTCTGTGCAAATATGTACAGAAAATACACCCAAACTAATGCCATTTTTGTATATATCTCAAAAGAAGATTTTTGGATTTATAAGGTTCAATTATTTACTTTGGTTGTCTTGAGTGACGGAATCTGAAATACTATTTTTCTGAAATAATTTTGATCAGTTCATTTTCTTATTAGAAAAGCCTGTACGAAAAAGAATCATCACTTGTTGCCCTTCTTTGTTTCAAAAGTTTTAGAAATTTGTTATTTTTAGTTAAATTTTGTGTAATAATAAAATTTTGTATACTATAAATTCTGGGAACTTTTTGACTCTAAGATTCTTGGACAAGGTGAAGATATGGTGGTTTTTATTGCCTTCGATCGGATGGATATTATATTAACGTTCTAACAATGGAACCTACAGTATTGGGTGAATTCCGAATCACATTTTATACCCCACTAAAATGGGAATAGTATAGAATTTAAATTTAGAATTTCATTTACGACCTTTAGGCCTCTAAGGCTCAGTCCGTGATAGGAGAGGGGAAAAGAGTCGTAAAGGGTCTATGTTGAAGGTTCCATTCCGACATTTGCCTGGTGTGACTGAGGAAATCCCCTGGAAATACCTCAGTCAGGATGGTCGGCCGCTGGGATCGAACCCACGACCCACACATGCTACGCCAACGGTCTACCACTGATCTACGGCTGCTCGGTGAGCAGGCTAAAAGTACAGAGTAGTATGGTATTGACTGTACAAAGCAGGAATCTAGATTTTGTCTACCATACGTAAACAAATAACACCCTTTTGGTACTCATCCTTTCTGAAATAATGGTTTTGTGTCTAAAAAAAAATATAAGTAAAATGTATAGGAAGTGCCAGAAAGTCATATCTTTTTAATTAAATTTTGAACACTTTTATGAGCATTTCATACCTCACAATTACATTTTCAACACTTTTATTACACTTCAGAAATACAATATTCCCTACACATCTTGTACACTTAGATTCATAGAAAATGGCCAACGAAGAAAATTTTGAAGATACTGAACCAATATTCAATACACCTCCAAAACAAGTATTTCCTTGTTAAGAATGGTGAGTAACGCTCGAAAGTGTTGCCAAGATCATAATCATTGAGACTTGAGAAAATATTCTAATGGACATATTTTCAATGAACCTCAGTGTACATTGTTTGCTTCCAATATGGCTCACACGATATCGCTACACGATATGAAATCGCACACGATTCATACCCAATATGAAAATTTACACGATATCGCTCACTTACCGTCCCATTGAACTTCTTTAATATAAAGTATATAGGGAGAAAAACGACGAATTTGTATTTTTTGCGATAAATTGTTTAATTAAAATTATAAGAAAAGTAACACAAACACGAGTTATTGTATAAACTTAGGGAAAGCTCGATGATAACGTAGTGAATCGTTAATTCTTTAAAAGTAGAAACCTAAGCAAGTAAAAACGACCTGCCAACTTTAGCATCGCCAAATTAAGAACGGGTCAACAATCAAGATCACTGAACTTAAATTTGAAATCAGTTTCTCTCTAACTACATGGGTTGAGGCTCTTAATTACAGACGGACAGATGGACAAAAGGAAATTGAAAAACATGAAGAAATGGGCTCGTACGTCATCATCAAAATCCGCTCGTTTTTGTTTTTCCTGTACCATGTATATTTTAGGTTCGCATACTATCAGTACACTTCTTGTGTAGGCCTACTCCTTCCCCCATCTAAAGTTTACAGAAAGATGGCACATTTGACTCAGACGAGATGTGCAGAAAAATAATTGTTTTTTTTTTTTACAGTGTAGAAAACATGAATTTCATAACATGCTGATAAAAAAGGTAATAGTATCTCCTGAGCGATGTGTATGCGCCGTCCACACTTACACCCCTGATACACGCTACGATTTGCTTCAGACATGTCGGAAGGATTTTTGCAGGAAGGAAATCGGAAAGAGTAATGGAGCATTGCTTTAAATTAGACGTACGGTACGAAATCAGGTTGGGTGGCCAGTTTCACGCTCGACCGCCTTTGCCTTCCAAAATGCTCTTACCAAGGACACTCTGGTGGTCATTTTGATAGGAGGCTGAATGCATCTCAGAGCACCAGGCATGGGAGCACTGAAGGAATATCTCCAGCGTTATTGATGAGATTTGAACCCAAGCCCCCAATTTGTATCAGACTTGCTTCCGCTTGAGTCGCTGCGACTTTGTATCACACTAACACGGCTGTTATGTAGTACTTGAAGTTAATAAATAAACAAATAAACAAAGTAACAAATAAACTTACGAAGTGTATAGATTTGCCGAAAACTTGCCTCCAGTTGTGAGCTTTCCCGAGTTTTCCCTCCGTCACACCAGTGCACTGACACCTTGAAACTAGGTCCTGGCACCTTCCCAAATTCCCTTTCCCTAACATATTCCGACCTAAGCCAAAGATACCAGAGAGGTCATAACTACAATTTAATTAGTTTCAGTTCCGTATATAATCTCCTGCATTTAAAGAAACATATGGTAGGAGGTGTATATTTCATGATCCAAATTTGATTATCTAATGTCCAGCAAATGTTACTTTAGTAGACATAAGTTTTTTGTATTGTAGTGACCGAGCGGCCGTACCTCAGTTGATAGAACCTTGGATTAACGATTTGAATGTCTTGAGAAAGATTCCAGTAACCGCTCATCGTGACTGAGGTTTTTCCAAAGTTTTTTTTTTCTGTCACACCAGGAAAATGTCGAGATTGTACATTCCAACTAGGTACTGGTCGACATCCCTCCAATATCTCTTCCCTTACCCTATCCCAGCCTAAGCCAAAGTTGCCTTTAACTCTTACGTTACAGTTTTCTTCTTCTTCTTCTTACTCTATGTATGTGGAATTCGGAAATTCATCGCCAGAGTAACAAACGTTCGTCATTGGATTCTGTCCTGGGTAAGTTCAAATCATTTACCATCACGAACACCTAACTTTTGAAGATCCCTTCTAATATTGTCCTACTCCTCCCAGCGACCTCTTCCCACTGGCTTACAAACCACGATGGAACATAACCTTCATGTAAGCTATTTGGCCGGTCTACTTTAGCCGTCGTGTTTTCATTATTTTTTTAATATCGGATGAAACGTAAGTTTGTGGAGTTCTTCAGTCTCCTCCCTTCTCCTGCTCTGATCGTGTCACTGTTCTGGATGTGAATTGTTAATGTTAGAAAACTATACTTCAGCTGGAATAGTAATGGTTATTGCTTGTGTCGTTCATGCCACAGTATTCTGGGTGTAAATTACAAGACAATTATTTTTTTAAAAATGGGGGGGGGGGAATTACTTGTGGAGCAAAGACAAGCTTATGTGGAGTATTTCCTTTTCTCTTAGGCTAGTTGCACACTAAAAAAACTAGTTGGAGCGGATATTTGTCTAATAATGCTTTAGTGCTCTGCTTAAAGCCATGTGTTTAAATTTATAATGTCCACCCCTTTGAGCAGAGTAAAGCGAAGCGAAACATACCCAGAAACATCCGTTCAGTACGTCAATTAAAGCACCTTTTGACAAAATTTTCTGGTATGTTCCAACAAGCGTTTTTGATGTGCGGCAAACCTTATTACTTTTTCAGCACGTTTCTCCATCATCCCAATATCTTCCTACACTTCTTAGCCGAACAGTCGGTAGGGCGTAGTACAATATCTAATGTTGCTCGTGACGGGGCGAAGTCCAAAGTTACTAGACTGGCCCATAAAAAAAATAAAATAAAGCTTATGTTGAGACATAAGAATCGGTATCTGAGCTACAGAACTGAGCTTATATCTTGATTGAAGATTTTACTGTTGTTCTCCCTCCGTTCCACCAGGAGAATACCAGAATCGTGCCTGCAACAGATGTTTAGGCAGTGTTTCCATCTCTTCCGTAGGTTATGTATTTATCAAAGAAGAAATCACTCTTCGAGGTGCCTGTGTACATCTACCAAATTCAACCGAAAGCAAAATTAATAGATACCCTGTACATGTGACTGAGTTATAAAGATATTATTGGAAAGTATTATTTGTTCTTTGTCTTTAGAAAATCAACAGAAAAAATCGTTATCTACTGATAAAAGAGAGTACATTTACCTGATGGACTTTCTGATGCTGATGATGCTGATGGGGCCATAATTTTGGATACTTCCTTGATTTTTTTTGTAGTCTTGGTTCCATTCTTTGTCGTTGTCTTCTTTGGAAACAAATAAAAAGAAATCCGGCCCAAAAATGTGCCTTCTTTTTCCTGGACACGACAACACTCGATCTTACATATAAAAAAACGAAGTCGCTTGCAGAAGACAGCGAACAAGAGTTCTTGGGCGAGCATCCAAACTTGCTGGTATCTAGCCAAAGAATGGTCTTCTGGTCTTGACGTTTCCTCCTGTAATAGGACGCCGGAAAGGAAAAATTACGAATGGCCTTTGGCTTCTCCCGTTTTCCTTTTTTTCTTCCTTTGCTTCCAGAATGTCCTCGTCTTCCTCTTCCTACAACTCCTTCAGGATCTTCCAGTTTCTTTAAGCTCCATTGCCTCATAACGTCTTTTGATGGCTTTCTTATAGTCGAGACGGTTTTTGGTTGTCACTGACACATATCTCTCCATCGCCACCCATTCCCCTTCCTCCTGTAAATTCCCTCTTGGTCTGAAGACAAAAGGAACATAGTCACCCTCTTCAGATCCACCCACTCATCTGTCTCTTCTATCCCATCCACAACATTGGAGCAGTACCACTTCTTTTTTTCTTTTACAACACCCTCTTTCTCTAGCCTCAAAAAGAGACAATCGAAGAGTCATCTTGCGATGGCAGCTACTACAGAACTGCATCCTTCTCTTCCAGATAGTATCCAACAGCGACGACGAGATAGTTCCTACCAAATATTCTTCTTCTTTCTCGTTAGGGCATTATCGTCAGTAGGAAAGCTTGAACGTTCAGATCAATTGCCTTCTGCGTCCTTGGTTTGTCGAGATCAGATCAGATGCAGCAAGAGCTCTTTTTTTTATTCTTCTCCTCCTTCTGGTACGAAGAGAAAATCCCAAGTTCCACACGAAATCGAACATGGAACCAAGTACAGGATAATCCCAAAAAAAGACATCTTCTTTGGTGAGTAATTTCCCAAAATTTTCTTCTTTGTCAATACCAAAGTTCTCATCATCACCCTTGTTACTTTCTCTGTTCAGGTGGAGTGGTAATCTACAAAATTATTTGAGTTATTGAAGTGCGAATGCCTTCAGTCTTGTCCAAATCGAACTTTCAAATAACTCATGTTATATTCGTTTTTAGGTAAACAAACCTCAACGACAGGTAATGGAATAATTGAAACATACCGTAAAACTGCAACTTTAAATGTTGTAGTAGACACGTATCGAGAATTTGGTTTTGAGAGGAATCCGTCGGTTTCCGGGTGGGTGCAACGTGTAATTAGGCATGAAATGTAATTTGAATACAGATAATTACGCCTAAAATTATACTATTTTTACCAATAAGTCTTAATTTGGGTGTTTTTCTTATTTTAATATAAATAATCACCTCCCGAAGTTTGGAACACTATTTCAGGGACATCCTGTATATTTACTTACACAATTTACGAGGGGGTGCTGATAAGTCCTTAGCTTTTCCCCTTCCCATTTCCCGATTTTAATGTATTTTTTGTTTGTTTGTTTGTTACCAATAACCAAATCAATGCAGTTTGATTAAGCTATCTAAAAAGCTCTTTAGGTTGGATGTCAAACCATGCATTTCCAGCGACAATTGCTTCAGAAACGTTGCTGAATTTTTGTCCCTTCGAGTGTTTCTTTAAATTTGGGAATAGGTGATTGTCTGATGGGGACAGTTCAGGTGAATAGGGTGAGTGATTCAAGATTTCAAACTTTAACGTAGCCAATTTTGGCATTGAAACATTATTCCTGAGAGGTGATGCGTTGTCGTGAAGGTAGACAACTTTTCGGGACAACTTTCCACGGTGTATTTTCTTCAGCGCTGAGTGAAGTCTATCCAGTAATGAAGCCAACAAGGTCACACCATTAAGCCTCGGTAATGGTGTGACCTTGTTGTAGATAATCAACACCAATTACCCCATCCTTATCCTTAAAAAAAAAAAAAAAAAAAAAAAAAAAACTTTAGACTTGATTTTTGAACACGAAACTTTTGGTCTCGGTGAACCACTGTGACGCCATTCTTTTGATTGGATTTTCGTCTCTGGATCATACAAATTGATCCATGTTTCATCCTCCGCGACCAAACGTTCCACAAAATTATTGTCTTCCTGCTCAAAAACGGCTCAACACGTCTCTGGAAACAAGCACCCTTCCACGTTTTTGATCGGCAAGTAAACATTTTGGCACCCACTTGCCTGAAAGTTTTGTCATGTGAAGATAATTACGAATAATAACACCAACGCGTTCACGAGAGAAGCCTAGGTTCTCTGGTACCTTTTTCGCAGAAATTTATCGATCTGCGAGAATCATTTCATGAACCTGTTCAATTGTTTAGGGCACAATCACTATGGAGAGCCTCCCAGGGCGGGGTTCATCTTCAGTATCAAAATGCCCTGTCCTAAACTTGACAGCCCAGTTCTTAACTGTAGCATAGCACGGCGCGTGGTCCCCCCGTTGTTTATATCATTTCTGGATAGATGGTTTTTGCAGACTTACCCTGGAGGAAGAGGTACTTGATCACTGCTCTGTTCTCAACTTGACTGACTGCCCAGCCATCTCAACTACTCATATGAAAAAAAATAGTTCCTTTTGTACAATTGAGTTGGTTTTTGGTAATAAACATCTATAAACCTGTAGCTTTCAAATGAAAAATAAATAAATAAATAAAATAAAATAAAATCGTAAAATGGGAAGGAGGCAAAGCTAAGGACTTATCAGCACCTCCTCGTAAACGTATATGTAGTGGTATCACATACAGTTTAGAAACACAAGTGCAAAACATTCCTTCTAGTTCAGAAATATAATTCTTTCTTGCATTTTTTCTTCTTCTCGAAACATTGTAGATTAAGGTAGTGGTGATAGTCAGTCGGTGAACCAGCTGTTGAATCAAACAAATAAACTATTTCATTTTCTATTCGCTTAACGGACAAAACAAGTAACTAATTTTATTAATTTGCTTCTGGTTATGAGGTTGTCGGTACACCTAACTTTTATTATAGTGCTTTGTCATTTAGTTCATCTAATTACAAGTGTCTTTAGTTCATCTAATTGTGTAGCCCATTTCCAAAACCACTCTTATTCAAGTGCCATAAATTTTGGGAAATCGACAAAAACACTTGTAATACATTCCTTATTTTTCAAAGCTAGGGAAAATTTCCAGCCATCGTAGAAATAGTGGTAAAAGTTTTATTTTGCTAAGATTCTTCTTTTTTTATAATAGAAAGATAAAATACTATAGTACAAATTATACTGTTATTTTTCGTTGCTGTCCTTTATTTTCTGATGGTAATTAAATTATTTTACTGATGTTCTGTAATCGTAAAACCTTACTAATGTGTTATAAAATAATGAAATGAGCTCAATAATACAAATATCTCAATTTTACATTTTTGTGGACAAGGGTGCTTTTGGAAATGGACTACACAATAATTCATTTTTCATAAATATAAAAACTTGCCATTATTCCCATCAATTATGATAAGATTTGTTTTTATCCCTTTTGCCAATATCGGCTTAATTGATATTTACACAAACAAAATGTATCAGAGAGATAATACTCTCCATTTCTGAATCTACACATTTTTTCCTATCGTATACAAACTTTCAAAATTCAATGATAGATGGCTCAACGTCGAATTTCCGAATGCCAGTCATTCGAAACGTCAAATATCCCAATTTGTTAATTTAGAGACAGTAATATAAATATGTATATTTTAAGCGCTGATGACTTGATATGAAGTAAAACTCAAATGCTGCTCTGCTCAACTTCTGCTGGAGGGAACTAGAATTCTCGCCACTAGAAAATGGAGATCTAAACTGAAATAATAAAAAGTCAGCAGTTACTTAAAAATAAATAAGTTTCTGGTTCATTTATATTTTGTTTTGAAGGTACTACATTGTATGGTAACACTTTAGAGAAACGTTTAAAATTCACTCTGTGGTTTCTAGGTTCGGTTACCGGAACAATCGAATATCCGAACTTAGAGACCTACACTCGAGCCCAATCCAGCCCGAATGTACCTAGGCCCGGCCCAACCCGGGACCGGAAAGTTTTAGAAGTTTTTGGCCCGGCCCGATAAGTTGTAAAAATTGCCCAGCACATCCAGATAACTTTTAAAAAATTTTGGCGTGGCCAGATAAATTTTAAAAAGGTTTAGCTCGAGCCCCAATATATTTGTATCTGGTATAAATAATAATAATAATATGATATAATGCATACAAGCCTATGTGAGTAAACAATGTGATACGCTTAATCATTTTAATTTCATTCTACAGGATTCCAGTTCCAATTTATTTCTAACACAAAGGATCAAAACAATCCTTTCGCTTTGAACAGTAGGATTACTTGTAGTCGCAGGTTTCTTAAATCCAGCAAAGAAGTAGCTAGTCAAAGTATAACTTTTATTTACAAAACAAATTATCAGAAATTTGACCCCACCCACAAGACTTACATTGCATGGTATTTAACACCGTATTAGACTGCAACCCTGACTTCATCCACTATTTCTTCCTGCGGGTCGCTGAAGTGGAGAGAAGAACAAAGAGTTCGGTTTCCTTTCATTTTTATATCAAGACAACTCTGACTGTTCATCCCCTGGGATCCAGTGGTTGGATTGACCATATTCTGGTATCGACACGGACCATCAGAGGAAGCTTCAATACGCATACTGTCTTTTGTTATTTATTGAGGGAAGGGCATGCAGTCATTCGTGTGACTGCCGACTGCGATCAACGCCCCGGTGAACAACTAACCCTCTATAGCGAAAGTGGAGCCGCTAAGCAACACCAACTGTAAATATTGCATTGTTTGTAATACCTTTCACTCCACGTGGCGTGCACACAGACTTGAACGTTTAGCTTTATTCCAATTATCATTTAACTAGAGTCAATAATTATTGAACTGCTTTAAAGAAGTGCAATTAATCGGCCCGAGCCCGGCCCGAACTGAAGAGAAAGCAGTGGCGGCCCGCCCAAGACCGGCCCGGCCCAAAGAAATAGCGGAGCTGGCCCGCCCAAGCCCGGCCCGTGCAGGTCCGAACTATAGCTGATCCCAATTAGTTCGGATAATGACGTTTTACTGTATTTCTTTTTGCTTTAAGCATCCAGTAAATAGTACAGTAGCTTACATACAAGTGTGGTTCTCACATAAAGCACTGACCCGTAGAAAGGAAATATATTTGTGAGTTTTTTTGAGCAGTTCCAACAGTGGCGTAACTAACGGGCCCGCAATGCGGGGGGGGGGGGGGGGGGCTTCGGTTGAATATACGTGGTGAAATATTACCAGGTAATCTGCAAAAAAACAAATCAGTAATGAATGAGACTTTTTATAGAAACTGAACACTGAAGACAAAGATATTATATTAACCAGAGAAGAGGAAGACGAAAATGATCTACCATACTTAGATACCTTATAGAAAGTATAGAGGTTTCGATACAATAATGTATAGGCCCTACAAGAAACCAACTACAATGAATGAATATATTATACACAAGCAGTTAAGCAATTCACCAGACACAAAAACGTAACAAAACGTTTAGAAGAACAGAATAACTGTACAGACAATAGCCTAATGTTAAGAGGGGGTTAACGTAAGGATACAAGGTATAAAACCTGAATAGAACATTCATTTGGAACAGGGATTTCGAAAGGTTTTTCAGTTTTTGGGGTAAAGTCAAAATTGGGATGTGTAAGTGGAGTTTTGCATGGTTTCTATCAATTATTGACCGTAAAAAAAAATTAAGTTGGAGGTGGAGGTAAAGCAAATGTAATGAGAAATACAAGGCAAAGCCAGAACAAACAGAGAATATAAGCGAATTACAGACCAGAGTACGAAAATGTATCAAGAAAGATTTCAAAATGTTTGGTATACAAGGTATGCTGAAGCCTAACCCCAAACTCTTTAGTACAGGGGTGTCAAACATGCGCCTAACCTGTCAAGTTTTAGTGTATTATGTAAATCTGTTAAATATATTAACCACAAAATACCTCTTTCTGTGGAGTTATAGAATAGCACACACTTCAAGAAATTGAGAAAGGAAATTAATTCCTACTCTGTCATGAAAAGTAGTGTTCGCTAAGGAAAGTATAAACATTATAGCATAGCTCCGGATGTTCTTTCGTGACCTGTGTTACCTGGTTGGCTCGTAATTTGACACCACAAACTCAACTGAGAGGGACCAAACGGCAGTAGCTAAGTTGGTAGAGCGTTGGTCTAGTAATCGGAAGGTTCTAGGAACGATTACAGCGACCACTCATTCTGACATGTTTTCCCAAGGATCTCCTCAGTCATATCAGACAAATGCCGGGATGGTACCTACTAAATAGGCCTTGGCTGATTACCTTTCAACATCTTCTCGTCCACCCTACTCCGGTCTGAAATGCCTGAAGGCCACAAATAAATTCAATTCAAGTCAACTGAGGGGAGGAGGTAAGGAGAAAGCATTGTCTGCCTGAAGCACTGGATAGAAGAGTACCGTATCTGCTTTGTAAAAGTGTTGTGATATGCCATTATGACATGTGAAATGTACGGCAAACGGGTGAAGCTTGTCAATCAAAACCCATCACGAAGGGAGAATTTATAAAGTCGCTGTTGCACTGTCGAGCTTGCTAACCAGCTTGTTCGCCCGAGCTTCCTCGACGAACAAGCTTGACAGTGTACTAACGCCTTACATTGTCGAGCTTGGCCGTCGAGGAAGCTCGGGCGATCAAGTTGATCAACAAGCAAAACAGTGTAATAGCGAAAAATCCGTCAAGTTTGCTGAAGAGATCAAGAGGTTCGTCCAGCAAGCTGGACAACACAAAATTTGGAGAGACTAAATTTCCTCGACGCCTGGTGCCGAAATACAGCCGAGGAAGCTCAACATCAAGACTAGAGCACTGATATACAAAATGTGGCATAACTTGCTGTGCTTATTCGAGATGTTGACAAAGACTTGATTGTTACTTAGGAACTTCTAGATGTGATACTTTTAAAACACTATCTCAGCAGATTTAGTTGGAGTTATGGAGTTTGCAGAACTTCAATGGACGAAATTTGTCACTTCTGGTATATTAAGTTCAAATAGTGATGTTGCCGTTAAAGTGAGAGAGAAATTATTAGCGTTCGGGGGTGCCAGAAACACTGTTAACGTTATTCGTGCTCGTGATAGTAATTAACATCAGTTCTCCACTTTCTTGGAGATGGGTGAGGAATATGGCAAAGCAGTGGCGTCATTTCAGTGTTTGCTTGAGGGGGGGGGGGGGGG
>JAGDQP010005526.1:0-37274 GCA_022664845.1 Lepisma saccharinum | reverse complement strand
GCAAGATCATTTAGGAAAAACCTTATAAGATATATCGTTCGGCCGGGAATTTCGCCAGGATTTTCAGTTTTGCGGGTGTAAACTCAAAATTGGGAGGGTGTAAGAGGAGTTTTGCACGGTTTATATCCACTTTTACAGTAAAAATATTAAAATTTGGGGTTGATGCATTTGATATTTTGGGAAAGATACACCCCCTTCAAGGGAGTCTGGTAGAATCCCTTGCGATCTCATGTATTTCCAAGCGTAGTGTTTACTTTATACTCAGAATATACGTAATTCACATGCATATACGTATTCTTCTCTGTTAATATGATATAGCTAAATACAAGTAACACTCATATATGACAAAAAATAAGAAAATTTTAATTAACTTTTATTTACAGCAGATAAAAAGCTCTAATGCATCAAAAGGTAACGTTGGTTTCATTTTAGTAATAATTTTAGCAGCAAGATCGTCAATAGAAATTTTCTTATCCTCTTTTCGATCCACAGCCAAATCATCAATGAGGGGATTTGATCATTGGACATATTGATGACCAATGGTAGTTTTTCAGTCTTTTTAGAACAGAAACAAAATCACTCGTTAGAGCCAGTGGTGATCGGCAATGTGACAAAGGTTCCCAATGACAAGATAATAATAAATAACCGATTAAAGCAGCCTTCTATACTGTGGATGTATCAAATTAAGCTCAGTGCCTTGAGGTGGACACCACTAAATAATCCATCCGGATGCAAGTCCGGCTAGAGGCAGAAATCTTACATCCGCAGACACTGAGGCAGGCTAGTAGAAGGAAGAGACTCAGTAAATAAGTTCCAAGCGAAATAGAAAAAACAGCTTGGAGTCTTGTTTTGGGTACCAAAATCTCCACAAGAACTCAACCAACTAACTAACGCCATTCTGCGTGATGTCACAAACAAAGTTAATATTGTGGTGGCAAAACTCTTATAGTACTGTGATCCCACAACTTGAATAACCATTGGATCTACACATCGAATTATGAAAAAAAAAGTACTTCTACATTGATGATTGAACCTACAAAACTCTGTAAACCAGAGCAAAAATAGCACTGGACTTCCTCTGAACTAAACGAAATGTTCGGTTCTCACAGAGAGGGAAGATAAAACTTATAAACAAAAATTTTGAAAAAATAAAGTCCTTCCTTAAGTCCACCACACTTCTTCAGAAATACCAGAACATTTTAGACAAAGGAAATTCAACTTGCAAAACATGTAATACCCCACTTGACTCACCTTTGGTGGTGAAATGTACTCAAACTTAAACAAAAACTAGAATTTAAAACTGCCTTACAGATTAATATAAAGAAAACCCTCTAATCCGACCTACTTGGTAATTCTGACACCTGCTACATATAGGCCCTGGGTGCCCCACCTAGGGCAGATATGAACTAAAGACTATAGACTATGACCAATATACATACGTCCAGTCCAACCAATATATACACATCCACGGAGAAATATAAAAACACGATAAGGTTAAAATTTAACCGAAGGGACCTACCGCTTAGGCAGGACACTGTTATTATCGATATAAAAAAGTGACTACTTGCTATACTTAGGCACAAAAATGACAATACTCCAAACAAAAAAAATAGCGAAAACAAAGAAATAAACAATAGTTCTCTAGATAAGACTTAGATGACGCAAGTTCGGGACTATGTCAGAACGCCCACTGCTCAGATCGCCCACTTCTAAAAGTGGTCAGAACGCCCACACAAACGGTCAGATCGCCCACCAAAATAGCAAAACATGTAAATCCAGAAATGGTCAGAGCGCCCACCGGTCAGAACGCCCACTCGTAAAAATGGCAACAACGTTCACCAAAATGATCAGAACGCCCAAATGCATAATGGGTCAGAACGCCCACTGGTCAGATCGCCCACTTCTGAAAATGGTCAGAACGCCCACAGAAACGGTCAGAGCGCCCACTTAAAAAGGGTCAGAATGCCCACCAAAATGATCAGGATCCCCACAGGTTAGAAAATACAAATCCTACCAAGGTACACGGTTAATACTTTAATTTTTTGCAATTTAGTACTTATATTAAAAAAAAAACTCGGAAAAACGTTCACAAAGTCTACTAGTCAGAACGCCCACTCTTAAACAAGTGAGTCGGAGTCGGGTCGGGGGCTGTGAACATAAGCTACAGCAGCGAGTATAAAATTAATGTGATAATGTTGCTTGCGTTCGTGTGTTTCTTTTCCTAAGTATAATTATCTGCTATGTGTTATTATATTATGTGCACTCATAATAATAGGTTGGTATGTATATTTATGTTTGAGTGTAGGAAAGTATACCGACCTTAACCCCGCCATAGTAAATAAGACGAAATAAATGAAAATACCATTACAACCAACACTAATAAACGATTCTAAAAAATTGGCTATCTGAACAATCATGGACACAGCGGTGAAATTTCATTCTAAACACGGTAAAATTATTTTATACTTTTCAAAAAGACCCTATTATTAAATTTGTATTTCTCAATAAGTGCAATACATCGCCTTAGAAAAACCTATCAGAAGCGAACTCTATATCATAGTGGAAAAGGGAAATTGAAAACACGTCACATTAAAGCAATATGAACTAAATAAAATATTCGTTGAAATATAATTTAAAATTCAAGCTGTTTTCAACGTGCAAATGAAAACATGATAAATGTAGTTAATTTCATTCTATTAGCTTTTAAGTACAATTTTAATTTAATTAACTTGGAGATTCACATACGAAGCGTAATTTAAGGAACCATTATCATATTCAGCCGTTTTCTATCCACTGCTGGATAAAGACATCCCCTTTTCGTTCCACATATCTCGCTCAGCTGCAATCCTCATCAATTTAGCTCCTAAAAAACGTTTAATTTCATTTAACCATCTTGCATTTGGAAGTCGTCTGGGTCGTCTTTTTCCCTCTGGTAATCCAATGTAATACATTAGTCGTCCATAGTTGTTCGTATCATGCATCTCATCATAATTCTTTCTGTGAGTCTTTATCTTTGAGTCGTTTGCGAATTCAATGTCCAAGTTTCACAGCCGTATATCATCACAGGTAAGAGACATTCCTTATAAACTTTACTCTTGAGACACATTGGTAGTTTTTTTTTAAAATAAAATGTGTTCTTCCAAGCGAGCTCCACGCCATTTGCATTTTTTATTTATTTCATCCATCAACTTAGCATACGTTGATTTTTGCTGCTCTGAGTAAACATACTCATTAACTATGCCTATTGTCTCTCCGTGAATCAATATTTCCTTAATGCAGCATGTTGATTGTACATTACTTTTATTTTACTTAAATTCATTTTAAGACAATTTCGAGTTTCGGTGGGCGTTCTGACCATTTCTGAATTTACGTGTTTTGCCGTTCTGGTGGGCGATCTGACCATTTCTGTGAGCGTTCTGACCATTTTCAGAAGTGGGCGATCTGACCGTTTCTGTGGGTGTTCTGAACATTTTCAGAAGTGGGCGATCTGACCAGTGAGCGTTCTGACATAGACCCAACGTTGTTGCCATTTTTACCAGTGGGCGTTCTGACCGGTGGGCGCTCTGACCAATTCTGGATTTGCGTGTTTAGCCGTTTCTGTGGGTGATCTGACCGTTTCTGTGGGCGTTCTGACCATTTTCAGAAGTGGGCGATCTGACCAGTGGGCGTTTTGACATAGACCCGCAAGTTCTCCTGTCTTGTGACAATTTTATAAACCAAATTCGGCCATATCTCGTGCCGAACAACTCAGGAATGCCCAGGAAAGAAAACACAAAAGGACTAACGTTCATATTATAATGATTCTCAAGAGCACATTCTGAAAAAGCACATGGCACAAGGCACCGAGACAAAGCCAAAGCAAAACTTAAAACAAATTATGAAGTAAGCAAATGTTTTCAACAGAACAGGTGCGCACCAAGCAAAAAATATCAGATAATCATAACTGTTATGATAAGTCTAGTCAAGGTTGAACAGGCACCGCACAAGGTTTCTCGGCGATCCAGTTGTAACTTCATGCAGACAAAATGCAGAATTATTCTTGATCGGATACAAATATGAAAACAAAAGGGTATATAATAAATATTTTACAGAAGACGAAGGTAAACGTCCGATTTAAAAACGCACTATAAATAAAATTAAAAACATTTCTTAAAATATTTTTCGAAAGGATCGAAATTGAAAAAGTATTTTAATTTTCTTTACTTTTCATTGTGTTTTTATGTCGGTTTAATTTCTTTTCTTATTTATTTTTTTACGTTTTAGTGAGTGTATATTTTCAAAACCAGGTGGGGGTGGGGGGACATTGCCCCCCTTCCCTCCCTAAATGACGCCTCTGTGGTGAAGCACCACCAAAGTTAGATGCTTAAGTCGGGACACAAAGATATTTTTAAAAACTTGAAGACTGCATTGAAATATTTTTAGTTGAAAAACTTTTACAATGGAAGAATTACGTGACAAATCCTGTGTTACTGATTTCAGTATTTTGGTTGACATCACACATCACCTAAATTCACTAAATTTGCTGCGTAATCAAATCGTTATGCATGATCATGTTCGAACCTTTCAAAACCATACTCAGACTGTGGGAAAGTCAGATCTCCAATAAGAACTTCGTTCACTTCCCATCATTTAAAACGGCTATTGATACTGGTAACTATAAGGATATGTCCATATCAGCTATTGATTTCCAGCGTGGTTCAGCCCTCCAAGAGACATTTCAAAACGTATTCCTACAAGAATTTTATTAAAAATTCTTAGATAAAAAAAATCCGCAATAAAACCAATGCTGTTGCCAAGATACTGTCAATGTTTGGCAGTACATATATTTGTGAACAGCTTTTCTCAGTGATTCCGCCAGACTCCCCCTGTGTGGGTGTCACCCCACATCCTTGAGAAAACTCCCCAACTTTTAAAATATTTTAATGGCTAAAAATCGATAGAAAACATGCAAAAACTCCACTAACACCTTCCCAATTTTGACTTCCCCCAAACTGAAAATCCTGGCGGAATCTCCATCTCAAAGTTAAGCAAATCTATAAACTAAGAGGTCAATTTACCGTGGAACATTTAAACAGTGTTGCTTCAAGTTAAAATATTTCACCAGATTTTGGAAAATTTGGTATGCTAGACTTTCAGGGCAAGTTAGTTACTGCAGAGAGAAGGGAAGGGAATTCCCTTTTCTCTGATTACTGTTTGTTCTTCCTCAGCTTGTCCGTGACTGTGTTCTCGCGAAACGGACATTTTCGAATAATAGTGTAAAGTGTTCGAAATAATATTCGTAAGCAATGTTAAATACACAGGCAGGTACGTATTCAGAACTTGGTTTTGAGAGGGGGTCCAAGGGCTTCCGGGGGGAAGGGTCAAGGTGGGTCTGAGCATGAAATGTATATTAAATATGTATACTTACGCCTGAAATTATACTATTTTTCCATAAAACTCTGAGTCCACCCCCTAAATACGTGCCTGAGCACAGGTAAAGGGAATGAATTAACATTGAGCACATTGCGATGGAATTTGCCGGTATAAAAACACACAAGCGAAAGTTTTAATTTTTGTAAATATATATTTGCTGAATTTCGTATCGTCACTTAGGTCTATTTCTTGAACCTTGGTGAAGTGGCATGGAGACTCTAAAATCATTACTCGCACTCAATAGATATTCTACGGCATAAATGTTTGTCATAAATTCTATCTATTTAATATAATGTGCCGTGGTCTTCTAAAAAAATAAACTGATTCTGATGAGCTTGCTAAATTAGTACCTGATGCTTTATAAACTTTTAAAAACAATTTTTACTGTAAAAGTTCGTAGAAAAAAAGTTATTATTTCTTTTCGGTTCATTTCTTAAAAATAAAAAGCATGCTGTTTTGTTTAATACATGTATTTAAGGAAGGACAGTGTATGTTACCTCAGTTCCTAGAATTCCAATATCCTTGCAGAAGCTTACAGAACTCATTTTCCCCGTTTTTTCTCTAGCAAATATAATATGAATCACCCTTGCCAGCCCCTTTGAAAAATTCGTATTCTGATATTGCTTACCCAGTTCTCCAACAGATGGCACGAGTTGTCTTGTTTTTAAGCTTGCTAAAATCCCTCCCTGTCTTTATTGTCAGACAGTGCTAAAAGAAAAAACTTAGTTTCTAAGGATGAGTTTTTTCAATGGTTGAAAGACATGTAACACTGAATGTGGGGTTTAGCCATTGGTTAGGGATGTTTCTAAAGTTTTCTCTCTAGTACTCTATCAGAAATTGACCGAATATTACGGATCTTGTATTTTTTATTTTGAAGAATACAACTATTAACAGATTTTTTTTCTTTCCTTTGGAAGCTCCTCCTTTCTCCATATAAGTACTTGCCAATGTATGTAGTTCGTTGATTAGTGCCATTCCTCTCGCTTTCGACAGGGATGTTGTTGTCATGCTGATTTGATATGATTTTTCTGTGAATTTCTTTATTGGTTTCGACCTTGGCTTAACTTGGTTCGGGTAGGCCTATCCACGATTCTGCGGTGTGGATTTTAAATTCATCTGTTTGCTCACCTGTGTGTACAGTAACAAGTTTGTCGAAATAATTCTGTGACACATCGAGAATTTTAGTCGGATCCGTTTGAAGATTTTCACGTTCGTTTGTAATCATACATAGAATTAGCTGGCAACCTTTTCTTAATGAGTTAATCCCATTGTATAGACCTCCCTATGTATATTACTTGGTCTTACAGTTTCCCTCTGTCTCTTGAAGTTTCTGAGTCAGATGTTTTCGCTTTTTATTTCCAAACCTGGGTGTGGCTATACTGTAGTTGTTTGTTGTTTGATATTATCGACGTTATATATTCAGCGTTTATAAATATTAAACAGTAAGCAAATTAAATCAGTTCTATATGTTTTCAAAATTAAAACTCCACTATTTTTTTTTTAAGAAAGAAGCTAGCGTGATAAGAATCATGTAAATTCTATTTTTAAATCAACATAAAAATTAAGTTATTTTGCTATTTCATAGAAATATGACACTTAAAAGGACAGAAACTTTCAATTATTTAAATTCTAAATAAAAGTTACGCTAAAAGCCTTACGTGATAGACTAAATTTAAGATCCTTTCAGAAATTAGCTGCAAAATTTCATTCTAAAGCACATATTTAAAAAAAGAACTTTTAAAGATCGTAAAAATAGGCTTGACCTCTAAGAGTGGTTAAAAAATGAAAGCTTTCGAAATGTGGACTGGACACAGCAGATACTCAATGACAGAAGCGAGAGACGAGGAACACTTGAGACAATAAGGAAAAGAACAAGAAATAAGTTAGGACATCGATTATGCAGAGGATGCAATTAAAGGTATAGCCGAAGGGAAAAGAGGAAAAGGAAGAAACTGAAATGTGAGACTTCTTGACAGTATTAATTAAGGAAATCAAATCATACGATTAGCGAAAAAGCAAAACTCAAGATTTTAATGAATGGAGAACGCTTGAGTTACATTGAAGGACTTGTTACTTTGGGCGGAACATCAATGTCGACAAGAATTCGAATTTGTATAATCGATTTAGAACGAAAAATGCGGGAAAACCCATTACTATTGTACATTAATAGAAATTGCAACAATAGAAAAAAGAATGTTACGTGTATCTGTTTCGTCCATGTACAAAGTAGTATTCATTTATTTTAAATTGGCTCAATAAAAGTGAAAGAGGGGAAAGGGAGGTCATAACAGAAATAAAAACTTTACAAGCACTTAGCATTAACAATTCTTTGGCTTCCACAGTTATTGCTCCATATCCTAATAATGGAGTCGTAGTTGCATTGTTATTCTTGCTAACTTGATAAAGAATTGTAATTGTTACTGCCTGGGAAACAATGGAAGAGGTGATTCGTTTTTGTGAATTGCACACTATTGAACATCCTCTCATTGGTCACTCTGATTATCACTGGATGAATAGTAACAGCCTGAATATTGCACATGCGCACAGAGGATATTTTTTTTTTGTATTGTTCGTTTAAAATGTTATCAAAACGGTACCGGAACTGGATCTGCTGGAACTCTAGTGACTTATTTCCGAATCATGTTCCGAGTATTTGTTTGTTACATTGTCTCTGATCATTTCATTAGGTACGCACTGAGCTTTTATGCTGTATAATGAGAATAATGTAAAATATTCCCTTTTTTTTTAACGGCCCAGAATCAATTTTAGGACCACTTAATTTCCTTTTCATCCGTTCATTCTTAATTCGCTTTCTCTACAGCATCATTTAATCATACTTTTGTACTATGCGGTCCAGGTATTCTGTTAGACCCCGCCTCCCAATGGAAGGGGGCATCACCTCCCCAAATTCTATTTAAAGAAACTTGACTAAATTTTTTACGGTTAAAAATAGATATAAAACCTGCAAAACTCTATTTCTCACAATTGCAAGCTTATGATAAGCTTGATTTTTTTTTGCTTGTGCAATTACGATTAATGTAACAACGGTTTGATTTGATCCTTTGCCATACTCTCATTCCAACCAATGATAGAAATGAGCAGTGTTCTTATTAAGCTGGCCATTGTAGTCATGTATAACAACACAAAATATGTAATATTTGACGAGAATAATAAACCTAATTTATTTCAGTTCTAGGAAGCGGCTGGTTTTGCATCATATCCGAATACAAGCGTAACACTTCGAGGTGGTCGAAGATTCAATTGCTTGAAAAACACACCCTTCTTTTATGAACCAAATAATTTACAATGCTTCTTTTCTTATCCGCTTCATTTTTTGCGAACCTTCTTTCTGTTTTAAGTCTTACGCATTCACTGCATATATCAGTTTTTCTAGAACCAAATCCCGAATTGAATTTATGACTAAAGACGTACCAATACGTTCTGTACTTGCAGTTCCAATCGTCGTATTGTTTTTGGTACATTTTCCACATTCTTTTGATGCGTAAACTTGATGGTCAGTAAGATTTGATTGACGTTCTGTTCCTTCCATAATGCTATTCTCTGAACTGTTTATATACTCGACTATCCTTTGCAACTCTTGTTTTGATGCAGAATACTCACTCGTGATCCTCCTCACTTTTCCACTATGTCCTTACTTAGTTCTGCGAGTTCCATTTTTCTGTGGTTTGTTGCAAAAATACTCATAACAGTAGTTTTGCACACCTGAATAGGACCTGCAAGTCCTTGTACATAAAAGTTTGTACTAAAGTTCTGTTCTCTTTTCACTTTGTCAGGATCCACGCGACGCCTTCTCACAAGATTAACCCTGACATTCCGTTGTATACACTTTGTTTCATCTGTAGATGTTGTTCGTGACCAATATTTCCTGTGGAATTCACCCACTTCGTCTTCTGTGAGTGTACTTGATTTGCAGAAATATTTTTTTCATTATGCTTGCATGCTATGGAATATCCTTTATTTCTTGCTTCCACCGTTTCTTTTTCTCAATATATTTCTTTTTTCTTTCCAGAGTTCAGGATTTCTGCGTCGTTTCCGTGAATGTTCTGGCGGTGTTTCAGGACAATAGTCCCACGCGTCTTGATCACTGTATTCTTCTTGTGCACTCGATAACATTTATTAACCTTTCTGTTCCCAATAAAATTTAAAATTCTGAAGAAAAAAATGATATAGTACCTTCTGAAAACAAGCTCCTCAATTATGTCTGAATAATTAACCTTTATGTTTTAATAATTAACTAATATCTTGTTATTTTCGATTGACTAAGAAAATGTATTATTGCGTGCTGTGTTTGATTAAATATCATGTTAGTTGTGCTATTAAAGATTTCTTTCCAAAAATATAATTTTTAGCACAATTTTATTAACTACATATTTCCGTTCAGGTGAAATGAAGGCCACAGGAAAAGAACGTGCTTTGTCCATTTTTTTTTGCCAAATTGAGATAAGACTGCCATCTGTTAGCTATTTGAAGAATCTTTCTAACAACCATACAAGGAAAGAATATGCAGTCATAGTCCGCTATCACAAGGAAATCTTTATTTGACGTGTATAGATATACGTAATGCTCATTAGGGCCAGATAGGTAGGCCCTAGCCAATAACGAAAGGAAGTCTTTGGTATACTTTCATTACCGTTAATTCTGTGTAATATAAGGATCTATATAGGTCGTCGTCTTCTGTGGTCATGTGCGCAGCGTCACGACTGTTGTTTTCTTTTCCGTCTAGGTAGAGCAGTCGTATAGTGCTAACCTTGTAATCCGGAGACCTGAATTCGATTCCAGGTGCCAGTAATCCTGACAGGTTTTCCCTGATTTCCCTCGGTTGCAGCAGCCAAATGCAGGGATGGTACCTTGAATAACCTCCATATTATTACCTCCATAATTCTTGTCCTTGTTGTTCAATATATTGAGTGTAAATGGCTGAAATTAGGAGAAAATAAATAAATCTATACACAAGGATAAGGTATTTTATTTCTTAACTTATGTTGAATCAATGTGGACAAAACTTTTCACAATTTAATTAATGACGGATGCAGTGACGGAAGCAAAGTTCCGGAACAGTTCATTGACACGATTCTTTTGTAACAGTTCCGGAACAGTTAAGTGCACACAGTTCAGGGTGATATTATATTTGCTGTATAAATGAGACTCCGTTGTTGGTGCTGATGATGGTTAGGTGTGAAAAAGTGTAACGAACGAAATGAACTAGGAAAAAAAGAAAGAATGAAAGAGGCTCCCCTCATGGTGTGAATTGTATTTGTCATTCGACCCTCGAAAAGTCAATTATGGTTCCAGAGACAATTAAGATAAGGATGCCAACATTGACGTCAATAATTCTTATTGTCTTCTTCCTCGGGCATTGTTATGTCCAGAGTCAATTGTGTGGAGAGTTAGAAATTGCCTATTGTCAGGAAACTCACGTTCAAGCTTTGGACAATGTTGTTGTCATCTAACTTTAACTAACCTTATATCTAAGCTTTTTATTACGTGTTTTTATTGTCATAAATCACCAGAATATTAATGGGGAAGCGTGCGGTAATAATAATAATTGGTTACTAGAATAAAACCGAAGATAATAAGACAACTCAAAATCATTTCAAAGCCATATTCATTGAGGAGTTCAGAAGCCAAGCGATACAAGTGACATGGACGAATAAAAAAAGTTCGAGGTAATATTTCATATATATATAACTCGAAATATATGTGGCACAAAAGTGTCATATTTTGTACAAAGAAACCTTGGACCTTAATGTGTCCATGTATAAAATATAACAATTTTGTGTCACATATATTTCGGGTTATATATAAAAGATTGTCACTTGTATCCCTTGGTTTCTTGAGTCAACAATTTCATTCTTCTTTTCAGCCTAAGCTTAAGATGCCTAATGGTCATATATAAAAATTCAAATTCAAATTAATTTCTTGTTTTGGATGTCGATAGAGCATCCACCCAGGACACATAACGAGGGGCTGTGCGAATCTGCAGATGAGAGTGATTCCAACATCTTTTGAACCGATAGATTTCCGAAATGTAATGAAATGTTTAGGTATACACGCAGAAAACAGTTCAGAATAAACAAAGTATTGTTCTTGATGACTAAACATTTTAATCATGGGTAATAAATATTTGAATATATTCATTGTGGCGAAATAGGCGACACCTATAATACTATAAGCGTACACAGAAGACTCCAGTTAACTAACTCTATGGCTTATGGAACTCAAGTTCATCGCCGCAATAACAAACGTTCGCCATTGGATTATATCCTGGGCAATATCAAGCCAGTTTTCATCACGAACACCGGCTTCTCGAAGATCTCTTCTAATATTGTCCTCCTAACGACGTATCATTCTTCCCAATGGTCTCCTTCCAACCAGAAAAGACATCATTAATTCAAAGAAAGGTTTCTCCGATGGTTGTAAAATAATGTCATAAGATCTAATAATACTGATGAGGTTTTATGGGATAAGTTTGAAACCCTTGTAAACTTTAGAATTTACGAGTATAGACGAAAAATTCACAGACTAAAAGAGAAGGTTCGTTCGTTCCTGGATATCTGACTCTCTCCCCACATCGTCTAACGACATAGATGATTTGGTTGTTAATTTGTCCAACCTGAATTTACCCCAAAATCTTTTGGTCTTGCTTAGAAGGGGGTCTTAAATTTGCTCCTAAGTCGACATCTCTTCCCATTAGAAATTCTGTTTCTGCTGTTGAGAATGCTGCTTTTATTTTATCCTCTAAAATGCTGCTTTCATTTTATGCAAACTATTTAAAGATGAAATAAGTTTGTTTTCGAAAAAAGGTATTTACAAAGCGCAAAAATACTATCTCTACCCGTCACTCACTCTTTTATTTTAACACATATTCTTGGTGTGTTTTCGTACTTTTTTCCTGTTATATTAACGTGTTATATGAGGCAGTGAAAGGAAAAGTGGCATAAGCAACTGTCTTTTTTTTTTTTTTAATAGTGAGTTAAGGTAACGATATTTTTTAACATTTTTCACTCAGGGAAATTAAAACACCTATATTTAAGAAATTCTACTGTCTCCACTCATAAGTAAAGTATTAAATTCCTTACACAGAAACAAGAAAAGGGTTCATTTGAAGATACGTAAAATCACGGGTTGTATCTTGAGACAGAGGCACGCGTCATTATTGCAACTGTTGTAATATGTCGATAAATAATAAAGTATGCTTAGCAAATCACAATCAAACTTGTACACTAGAATTAATAAACTGCATAATTGACCAATACACCATGTATATTTATAATATAACGACTCCGGACTCACTCTTTTATCACGGCTAATTGCGCCAAATCTTGCAGTGCTCCCTTACAATGAGATTTTTTTTGTAAACCTTGTGTCTATTGGTAGTCATTCATTCATGTATCGCTTTCTTTCATGAAACCTGAGCAAACGATTCAAATTCATTCAAATTCGTTGAACAATACAATGGCGTATAATGATTACATCTACAGGAAATAACACTTCTGTTCTTTTTACGATGTGTGTATACGAACAATGTATGCAAGCAAGGATGAATGCAAGAAAGGAAATTAAAAGGTGCTGCCATCTATTGTTCTCGTTTCATTCACACTATCATTCATGTTCTGTTTCTCTTTACTAATTCATTATCCAAAGTAGAATGAGTAGCTAATTTTTAAAACATTCCGCCGCATAAAGAAGCGGCTCATTATTATTATTTCCACTTTAACCATATTTCTTAACTGTAGAAAGGTCTTACGTTAGTATAAAATTGAATTTATTTATGTGGCCTTTTGGTATCTATGGCTCAGGACGGGATAGGAGGATGCTCCTCGAAGGAGACGGCTAGGGCTTAAGTTGAAGGTACCATCCCATAAGTTAGAATTATCAGCCGCTGGTACTGAACCCAGGACCTCCCGAATGCGAAGTCAACGCTCTATCAACTGAGCTACGGCCGCTCGGTTCTTACAATAATCTTTATTGTTTTGTCGAAAGCGGAAGGTTCTTCAAGACATGCTAAACTCTCTCCGTTCATCTAAGTCTTACACTTTTCCTTTTTGTTTTAGTACCAGTATACAATTTATTTTTCTTAATACTGTCCAAAAGTTGTATTCGTCTTCTTTTTCTTTTTCTCTTTCCTTCAACCATACCTTAAATTGAATCTCTTGGAATGCAATATGTCTGTATCCAATGTCTTAACCATTTTTTCTGATCTTCATAGTCTTCAGAATTGTTCGTCTCCCTGCTACTCTCTTGAGCACTTCCTCTGTGTGCAAGACTTTCCCATGCTTCTCCATGTTCACATTTCCAAAGCTTGCAAGTGTATTTCTTCTCTACTTCGTAGAGTCAACTTACTTACTCTATGGTTTACGGAACTCGCAAGTTCATAGCCACAGTAACAAACCATCTCCATAAAATTCTATCATGAGCAAGATCAAGCCAGTTTTCGTCATTAACACCTACTTCTCGAAGATCCCTTCTAATATTATCCTCCCAACGTCGTCTCGGTCATCTTACTGTTTCTTTTCCTCCGGTTTACCAACCACAATGGAATATAATCTTCGTTTTTCTCCCATTCGAGCTACATGACCTGCTCAACTTAATTGTCGCAATTTCATTATTCTTACAACATCGGGCCAGTCGTACAGTCCGTGAAGTTCTTCATTATGCAGTCTCCTCCATTCTCCAGTCGTCTCGTCGCGTTTCTACCCGTACATCTTTCTCAAGACCTTATTTTCAAACACTCGTAATTTATGTTCATCTGCTAGGGTCGTACTCCAACTTTCGCAGCCTTAAAGTATTACCGGCAGAATAACTTTTTTTAACCGTTCTGTATATTTTCAATTTAAATTTCCTTGATATTAATCGTCAGGTTACGAGTTTCTGGACTGAGTAGAAACATGCGTTGCCCGATGCTAAGCGACTTTTTACTTCTTCCGTCAGCTCGTTTTGCTTGTTATATATACTCCCAGGTATTTAAATTTGTTTACTTTCTCTATATTCTCATTCTTAATTGTTATGTATCTATTTTTGGTTACTCCCTGTGTTTCGGCTTGTTATCATGTATTTTGTTTTCTCTATGTTTACGTGTAACGTATCTCATGGCACGCTTCTACTAAGACATCGGTGCAGCGTTACTTTGTAGTACGTCTATATCATCCCCTATTAAATCTACATCATCCGAGTACACGAACGGTTGATTAAAGCCATTCGACGTTAGTCCCTTTTTGTCCTCTTTTATGTTTAAAATCGCATATTCTAAAGCAAAGTTAAACAGTAGTGGTGACAAGGCATCACCTTGTTTCATTCCGTTGCGAATCTTGAAACTATCTGACATATCCGTACTCTGCTGATGGGGTTGCTGAGACACATTTTGACAAGTTGAACAAGTTTCTTCGGAATTCCAAATTGTACCAGGATACTGTATAGCTTTTCCATTTTAATAGAATGATAAGCCTTCTTAGAATCAATTCAACAGTCCCATTGTATTCCCATTTCTTTCCAAGATTTATCTCAAAGCGAAAATCTGGTCCAACGTGGATCTATTTCTTCTAAATCCACATTGGTGATCTCCAATTATTTCATCTACGTAGACGCTTCAGAGAGTAAGCAAGATATTATTCAGTACTTTGTAACATGTTGGGAGTAATGAGATTCCGCGGTAATTATTACAGTCCGATTTATCGCCTCTTTTATAAACCAGAATTATTATTGAGGTTTTCCATTCCTTTGGAAGCTCCTCCTTTCTCCATATAGCACTTACCAATTTATGTAGGTCCTTGATTAGTGCCGTTCCTCCCGCTTCAATTAATTAGGCTGGAATATTGTCTATTTCCTGGTGATTTGAAATTTTTCAATTTTCTTTACCGCCAGTTCGACCTCAATCTCGCTAGGTTCGGCTATCCACGGTTCTGCTGTAAAGATTTTAATTTTTTTCTTCTCCGTTGTGTACATTAAGAAGTCTGTCGAAATAGTTTTTCCACACATCGATAATTTTAGCCGGATCCGCTTAAAGATCTCCGCGTTCATTTATAATCATCCCTAATCTAGGCTGGTAACCTTTCCTTAACGAGTTTACCCCTTTGTACAGATCTCGTATGTTATTTGTTTTCCCGTTTTCCTCTATACCTTGAAACTTCTGCGTCAGATATTCTCACATTTTTTTTTTTTTGTTCCTGAACCCGCGTGTGGCGTTACTGTAGTGGTTGGTATTTGCTTCGCTTTTATTACTTATCCATCGTTGCTTTGCTTGTTTTGATATCTCATGAAGCTTAAGGCATTCTTCATCAAGCCAAGGCTTGTTTCTCTGGAGTTTCTTCTCACCTACATGTTCCTTCGCTGCTTCCTTCTCTATATCACGAATTGCCTCCCACATCTTACTTACATAAGTTTAATTATTAATATCATCCTTATTACTACTAAAGTCGGCTAAGATTTCGAACCTATTTGAGATTTCCAATTGGTGATCTGCTCTTACGCTCGGATTATCTATTCGTTTAACTTCGAATTGCAATTGTTTTCATCCTTTGTCTTCTCAGTTCGCGACGCATAACTTTTCCCTCACTTCTGTGATCATTAACTGATAGTCGGTATCACCTTCCTTTTCTCTGTAAGACCTAACGTCCATTATGTTGGTGTGTCTTCGTCTATCTACTAATACGTGATCGATCTGGTTGAGAGTTTTGCTGTCCGGAGATATTAATTTGTATTTGTGTATGTCTTTGTATGTGCTCTTTACTAGTAGGTTTTTCGAGATCGTGAAAGTTAGCGTTCTTTCACCATTGCTGTTGGTCTTTTCTTGAAGGCTGTATTTGCCTACAGTAGGTCTATAGTTTTCCTCTCTCCCTACCTTAGCGTTGAAATCACCTAACACTATTTTCGTATTATACTTCGGTAATAGGTCAAACAATGTTTCTAGATTATCGTAAAATCTTTGTCGTTATCATTTCGAAAAGAAGTATGAATCATGTTATTTTAGGATAACACATAACTAGCCTAGCTAACACCAAGACACGCGGATTCCGTTCAACAAACATCATACGGAACGTCAGTATTCAAACCTTAATACAATCTTCATGTTGAAGAGGTAGTTAAGTTTGTTAGATATGCACATTCCACAAAATAATAATAATAAAACAGTTTCAAAATAAACATAACTTTATTTATTTATTGTCCTGATACATTGTTTTTCAGTCTCGTATACGTAGGCCTATATACAATATGCAGGAATATAGTATATTTAATGTGTCAGACATTTTTTCTTCTTGAGATTGAAACTAAAATCTTGCAACAGACGATGTAAGCCATATTTGGAGAAGAAAGACTACAACATTGAAAATCATTCATGGTATCTGAAATAAAAAATGAAAATTAATACGTTAAATATATCTATGAGAATAATATTCCTTTACGATTATTTTAAATATTGCTTATTATAAATCATTAAGTTTACGTAAAATGAAAATTGAAAGACCGCCAGCTGGGTCGGACTTAAGTACTTCTTTTTCTATTAGTGCAAGTTTCAATTTACATCAAGCGAATGGTCCATAATCGAACAGTCATAACAATAGCTTTCAAATTCCCCGCTTCGACTCCCAATGAGGGAATATTGAGTGTAATGGTTCGGAATCCACCTTAAAATGAAGGTCCATGCTTAGAACATCATCAGCATATAACTTGCTGAGATACCTTTTAGGTAATAAGCCTCCCCCCGATCACTACACCATTCGTCGCCATTATTATTATTATATTGTATAACATGTAATATATTAATTTATGGATGTGGACATGGATCCGGGGCCGGTTCAGGATACAATTGAAACCGGATACCTGTTTCCGGATCTTGGAACCAGGTACACGGATCTTGGAACAGGGATCGGCCGGGTGGCCGAGCGGTCTGCGACGGTAGGTCATCGGCTCGAAGGTTCCGGGTTCGAGTCCCGGCAGGGGCATGGGTGTGGATTTTAACAGGTAAAGGCGAATCGTGACGGACCGAAGTCCAAAGTTACTACTAGATTGGCCATACAAAAATAAAGTTTATCATTTTTTTTTGGAACAGGGTCCCCGGATCCTAATTCTGTTCCTTTAGGATCAGGTTCTCGGTTCCTTCAGGATGCGGTTCTGCACACCCCTATCTTATTTATAATAATAATAATAACAATAGGGAAAGACCTGGAATAAAAGTAATACTAAAATAAAATCAAACAAAACAATCACTATACAATGGTTGTTCCTTTCAGCACTATTGTACGCAAGTATAACCATAAGAGATGGAAATGACGTAACAATCGAAAGAGATTCTGATCAAATAGTCCTTTCAAGACAGTCGCTGAGAAAAAAAAAAACGAAAAAAGGTAAATACAGCGAAAGGAACGATACTCATAGGAAAAAAATGTCTCAATTAATATCTATTCTAGTAGAATTGAGAAAGAGGGCAATAAAAGGCTGAAATAGTCGTGAAAAATACTACTTCGTGGGTGTTTCAAATGCGATTAAATGACAAAAGAAAACTGTCCCAAAAATGTCAAAAGAGAAGAAAAGAATGGGTTACGTGGCAATCAAGAAACATTTTCCCACTGTACTTGGGTGCTTTGCTGGCAAGTACAGCAAAAATAACATCGATCCATGAAATAGCAAGAGAGTGGAAGTGGAGGAATGAAATGGGAGGCGTATAGTGACGTTGCTGATGTGCAACGTTACGGGGGTTGATTACCAATGACATATACACATACAACCAGCATCTTTCTAGCATCATTGAAGCGACACCAACAGACACATTTCAAGGAGAGTTGAAGGTGCTATCAAAGAACGGTGGCTGATGGTTACATCCTTCGCATTCTGCAAAAACCCACCCGTCAGAGAAGCTAATTTTGAGGGTGTTCATTTGCATTTTACTGGAAAAGAAGGGGAGTTGATATAAAAAAAAAAAAGAGTTCTCCGTAAAAATAACATGATAGAGGACCCAAAAGAAGCTTGCGCATCGAGGGTGAAGACGGGATGGATAGAGTCTTTTGCGGAGACAAGAACCGTTACACTTTTTTCTTCCTCAAACCACTTTTCTTAGAAAAAAGAAACAGAAAAAAAAAACACCTTTCTTTTTCCTCTTGTGTTTGCTGGCTGTTGAAAGACATTGTGGACCTTTCTGAAGAAGAATTTCGGTCCGAAGATCCAAGGCTGCTGTAACAGCAACTGATCAGGCTATTCCATCAAAGTTTTGAAGCATTGAGAGGTTATCTAAAGTGAAGCCTGACTATGTCCTCATCATCTTTCGTCCAAATGGACATAAAAAGAGAAGAGAAAAAAATAATAATAAAGAAAAGAAAAAAAGACTTTCTATGTTGTAAAAGTATGACCACTTCGTACGCGATTCAAGAAGTAAAAAGTTGGCGTCGAGTCATGGTAGTGGTGGTAGAGGTTTAAAAACATAATAAAGATGGCGATTCTCTTTGGAAGCCAGAAATTACTATAAGTTTTTTTTTTCTATTTTTACGAGGTTATTTTTCCTCGCGTGGTATATACGTTCATCTTTCGAAAACTGGCGAGTATTGGTAACAAACTTATACAAAATTAAAGCTTCAAGGATGGTGATGGATTGTATTAGAGACGATGATGACAGTCTTATATCAAGCCATCAACTTCTGGTTTTTACAGAAAGGGTTTTCGTTTCTCATTTTTCTGGGTTCTTTTGTGCTCTACGCTCTTCTCCCCCTTCCATCTCGACTACCCTAAAATCTATTCAGTTGATGGCGGTATATATATCCCGACACCACTCTCATTTCAAGGTAGATAAACTCCTTAGTGTTGCTATTACGCTATACTTCATACCATTGAGGAGTATTCTTAGTACAAGAGTTGTGAGTGGAAGAATGCTTTATAATATACCCCCAAGTAATACTATGGCAGGTAAAGGGTAGGTAGCATGGTCATTTCAGGGCAGTAAATAGCAAAACTTTGAAAAGGATGGGGATATTTTTTGTTTGCATAGTATTCAATTTCATGGCATTGCTTTTTTCGTTTCTTGCAATTCCACTAAGAAGAGATCTTTATTGCCTTTGCGGTTGGTCTATTATGGACTGTTTCATTTTAAGAACACCAATAAAAAAGATTGATTTAAATGTGTTCCAGTTTAACTGAAACTCAGTAGCACCGATTCATGGAACCACTTACAATATATCTCACTTCAGACGGCCTCCGGCACGTATCATAATTTATTTTCTTTGGCTTTGGTGTACAAATATGGGTGAATTATTTTCTTCGAATTAATATATTTTAGCCCCACCTGCTTCAACAAAATATAAATTACATGAGCCAATCGCAATTATGCTTCAGTCTGCTAGGAGGATTTGTATTTTTTTAAAAATGTAATATACATGTAAAATTGGACATGACTAACTCAAATCCCGTGGCATGGAATTTTTTTTTTTTGTAATTTTTATTTTTATAGGTTGATCAGGTAATTATAACCTAAGCCCGTGAAAGGTGTAAGTACCTTCGGTGATCATTGTCCTCGAGAGGAATGGTAAGGTGGCGGCTAAAATTTTAGTTGATATACCATTCCGACATTCACCTAGTAAAACTGAGGAAAACTCTGGAGCTATAAAGATTCATACATGGAAACCAAAAAGCAGGTAACTCCGTTATCTGAGTCATTATTGCACGTTTTATTAAGACAAGGTCACTTTCAGAAGAAGTGGACGTTTATTTACAAGTTTATCCGTTGGAACGGTCACTTTCAGAAGAAATGGTCGATTTTTTTTACAAACTGTTCCGTTGAGATGGTAACTTTCAGTAGAAGTGGTCGTTTTTCACAAGTCGTTCCGTTTGAATGGTCGCTTTTAGCCGAAGTGATCGTTTTTTACAAGTTGTTCCACTGGAAGGGTCACTTTTAGAGAAGTATTTTTTTTTTCACAAATTGTTTCGTTGGAACGGTAATGAGATTTGATTACATTTATTAAATTCCATTTCATGATAAATCAATAACATGTTACCTGCCATTTTCCTACAATTTGGGGCCCGACGGTTCCGTAGAAAATTTACGACAAGCACGCTCAACAAGAAGAAGATGGAACTAAAAGAGAATACATGAACTACAGTCAATATAACAGTAAACATGAAAAATGAGGTACACTATCCTAAGTTATTGTTCGTAAACCAACCCAAACATACTACACAGAAGAAGGAATACAATATTACCATGTCGAGGTACAATAGATGTATCAAAGCCAAGTACAATTATTGACGTTGGAAGCCAAAATTAGTCCACAAATGCTCCATAATGAGACGCCAGAAAAAAGAAACAAAGGAATGAACAGGAAGATGAGCTAGTCTCAAATGAAAGGAAAAAAGTAGAAACAAGGGAGATAAAGAAGAAATTATGAACATGGGAGTGTGTGTGTGGGGGGCGGTGGGGGGTGTACCGTAGCGCACGTAAGAATCTGAATCTAAAGAAAATTTCAAATAGTCGATCATAGAATCCGTCAAGTTCTCTTTTTGATGATAACTTCGCTGTCACAACGAGAATATGGATACAAACATTTGTTGTCAAGAATATTTCCGTGTTACAGATAGGTCAGTCAATTTTAAAGAAGCACGGCAGGGTGTGTGTATCTTAGAATTTTTAACAAAGTCAATCTAAAAGGTAATACAGAAAATATACAATAATATCAAGAGAGAGTAATCTATGAGGTGAGAAAATGTCAAACTTTCACTGTGTTCCACTTCGAGATTTTCTTTTTAGAAGGGGTGGGGGACATATGAAATGGGTTCTGGCTATTGTCCTGACCGCATCCAAGATATATATGCAATTTTCAAGTCTAATACAACGGATACAAGATAACTTATTTGAGTTTGAAGTTTATATATTTTTTTTATTTTTATTTGAATTTACTGTGAAAAAATAATTATTTAACAATTCTAAATAATGTTTTGACTGTTGTAATTTAAAGATTTAAAAATTACGAGAATTAAAATAAGGCAACATTTGGAAAATAGTTCTCATTAAACAAAGAAAATAATCTGAACACGAATTTATACAGTGTAAAATTGCATTCTTTTTACTGTTTATTTTTAGAGTCTAAAGGGTTGAAACAATCCTCACACAACACAAGAAGTGACTGTAGGGCTTCGACTGAAGTGACTGTACGATATATGTCGACTCCAGAAGCTAAGAGATACAAGTGACATTGACTAAAAAAAGCAAGTTTGAGATAATCTTTTATATATAACCCGAGTTATATGTGGCACAAAATTGTCATATTTTGTACATGGACTCATTAAGGTCAAAGGTTTCTTTGAACAAAATATGACAGTTTTGTGTCACATATACTTCGGGTTATATATAAAAAAATACCTAGAACTTTTTTTTATTAATTAATGTCAATTGTATCCCTTAGCTTCTAGACTCCCCACACGTAGTTCAAGTAAGAGAAATAATAATTACATGATTAAAATACATTCAACTTTGTGTTATTATTGAGTTTAATTTGCGTTAACCTGGCGTAAACCATAGAAGTTCCATTTTAAAATATTCCATTCTGTGGAGTTGCATATTACAGGTTTACGTGTGGAGGTTTATACAATATAATCAAATCATCTCATACTCAGGCTCTACTTGGTTACTTGGTGGAGGAGGATGTTTCGGTGGTAATTCAGCAACGCAAGGTTAATTGCAAAGCCACTTATATAATGAAGTAGCGGACTTCGGCCACGGAAACCTGGATTAGAGATGATTGGAAGGCTCAATTGGGCTGTAGATGCAAGGAATTTCGTTTCTAATTTGTTAAAGCTCGTAGGTATTCACTCTCAGAGCTAAAATTTATTGCATTTGATAACATCACTACAGAAAACAAATATAGAAATATGCAAAATAATACAGCAATGAAAGTTGTTGACATTAATTCTGAAGCCACAAGGAAATTTAACAAAACACGAAAAATATTTGAAAATTTAAATACAATATTTTAACTTGACATATTGGTCAAGTTAATACAAGAGTTGTAGTAGAAATGTATTAGTTCCTGAACACATTTTTAGTCATTACAGGAGATGCAGGAGAGGGAGAGGTATCTGTTACAGCTTTTCGTAAGTATGTCGAAACTAACCCCCATTATTTTTCTATATGTCAGAGATTATTACAGTCCAATTATTCAATATCAACTTTCAACAAATCTTCTTCATGTACTTTCTGCATATTTAAGGCTGAATCAAGTAGGATTTTGCTCCCGCATTTCATTTTACCTTTATTGTTCACATTTCGGTGGAGGTCAGAGGTGGATTAAGGCTCAAGCAAAACAAGCTGCTGCTTGGGGCACCTAGCTGTGGAGGATCGCCATTGTGCGCGATACACTTTGTATATGAACAAGATTTAGTTGCAAATTATGTAGTTTCCAAAAGCTAATAATGGTTCAATTTTGTCCCATATTTATGACAATTACATCCACAATTATTTTTCCTATGTATTTTGCCTTTATTTTAGTGAGACCTGGAGCCCGACGCTTCAATTGAAACAAGTAGAATATATTGGATTCTCTCTTCTATAAGGAGATTCTCACATTGTCCTCTTTTTTCTTCTGTAGTTATCACACATATAGTGTACCTGAGTTATTCCTCTTGTTTTTGGTTCTTATAATTATTTTAAAGAGGTTTACCGGTGTTTCCGTTAGATTTGCTATTTTGTCCTGTGAAGCTTTGTGCTCATGTGTTTGGTAATGGACCCATATATGAGTTTCCACTTTTCTGTTATTGTGTGAGGTTTCCCTTTTTGTTACATACTAGCCTCTTTTTCCAGTGCTTTGGTTTCCGTGTATACTCCAATAATGGTTTCTTATGATGTGATCTCACATGGTAATCACACGTTATACTTGTCCCTTTACAGTATTTCAGCAATCACGTATTAATTGTTGTTTGGTTATTCTTTTATTACTTTAATGATTGTCTTTATGAAATGACAATTTTTCTTAATGGTCACCTAGCAGTGTTCTGACTGGGATCTTTACTGCTTGTCATGCAATTTGTTTGGTTTCTGCTAAGTTCTGTCTTTTTCCATTTTCCTCTTGTCTATTCTGTTGGTTTCACGTTTTGTTAAGTTCCCCTGTTTCTCGGTCTCTTACGGTTCCCTAGTAATCTCGATTTTCTTGCTCAGCTCCACTATTTGGCAGCTGTATCGATCTGGCTTCTTTGTAATTCTCGATTCCCGAGTACTGTGATCTACTACAATATTGCTTTGATCATTAAAACGACCGATATCTTCGTTGTTATTAAATACATCGTTTTAGGGTTCTTCTCCTATTTAGTTTCCCTCCGTTGTGAATTACCTGGACAATTCTCAATATTTGTTCTCAGTGTGGTATTCCAGCATAGGTTTTTCAGTGCAGGCGTCTACATATAGCTTGTCATAGGCCACAGGAACAGGTAGTTTCAGTAGCTGTGACTCTTTTCTAGAGTAATTTCGTTTCACCTCATCCAATAAAGTTTCTTTACATTGGAAACACCAACTCCGTGTCACTAGTGTAGGAGGTAGCGGGTGAAATACTTTGCACTTGCAGTCGTAGTCCTTTGAAATGGGAATTTACTTCTTTCACTAGTTATCCTAAAATACAACTTCTTTTCTGTAGTGTGTTCAGAGTTTCTTGTGTTCATCGCCTTAGTCAGCAATCAGGAGTAACGTCGCACGCATCCAGTTTTTGTCATAGTTTTCCATCACAGGAATCTCACATGGTAATCACACCTTATATTTGGCCTTTTACAATATTTTGTTTAGTGTTGTCTGGTGTTTTTCTGCCCAAAAGCAGGTTGAATGAGGACCAAAAACAATGTATGAAATATTACAGGATTCATGAGCTACAAAGAAGTTGAGTCACACAAACCGCCGGCAGATCTGAACAAGGAAACCGATGGGTTTGAACAAATGGGAAAGCACAGCGAGAACTGTAGCTTCTCGTATGACATACACGATATTAAAAAAAAAAACAACAACAACTGGTATTTCACTGGAACATTGCACCAATGACTACTCAATCTACCATATGTGTTGTCTTCTGGAAGCAACAGAAGTGTAGAACTTCATTGTAAAAAAAACTATTTTAATAGATAGCTTTCCTGATGTTTTGCTGTCCCTTTAAATTCCACTGACACTGTTAATAATAGTTGGAAATGAAGAATGAACTTTCCTGAAGCTCAAAGTGATCAAAGGCCATATGAGATCAATCGTACCTCAAGAATGTTTATATGGACTGGCCACTATAGCAATTATATGTTTTACTGTGTTCTTAGACAGTGCTTTAGTTGGAAAAAAATATTTAGGGGAGCTCACCTTCATTTCAAATGCGCCCATATCGATTGATACTGGAAGTTACTTTCGCTCGCTTACGACATGTGTTCGCTGATCAGCTTCCTCAGTCATGAATGACTTCACATAAGGAACTGGGTTAAATTCCTTTACTGAAGGTCCAACAGTGCTGATGAAAATAAATGTACTGAATTTCTTTTGTCGGTCATTATTTAATTCATTACACTAAATGCTCTCTCGCATTCAGAAGTTAATATTGGAATAGTGTCAACAACTGTAAACAGTGTTTCAAAGTCCTCAGGGCAATTACTGGTATCAATATACTGACGAAAAGCATTAATCATTTTTCTTTTTTTCAGAAATATGAAACTGTTCATACTAATTTGCCATTCTCTTTTCACCGTACTTCGGAGGGCCAGTTTTTCTTGTAGAGAATTTTTGAAATCTGAAATTACATTCATCATTTGGTTACCACATGCAGAAGTAGGAGATTTTCATTCTCTACAAATTTGTTGCGCAGATTATCCACTAGGCTCCTAAAGAACTGGTCTCGGTCTATTGACACTACTTTTGAATTATGATGCAGATCATTGTTCTTCAATTTCATGATTTCAGAAGACTTAATTGTTTCTTCAGAAAAATATTCCTGGTAAACTGCACATTGACTCAAGGACTTAAACAGTTCTTCTGATAGCATTGTCAGCATCAGACAACGTCATGCTTCTCTTTTGCAGCTGCAGTGACAAGTCACTCAATTCAGTCAGTGCATCATGCACCATTCTCAATACAAATTCTTTTGAGGTAAAGATATTGGGAAGTCCCTGGTATTTTGCATTTTCTTTTCATTCTGTTGTCATGTCATTGTTTGCAGTAGTAAAATGTGTTGCTAGTGCACTGTAACATTCCCATACGGCTTTCACAGTACGTAGACTCGACGACACCCATCTTATTCTAAATATCTTTCCAGTTTGCTTTATTATGTGCTCTAATGATGCAGCACATTGCATCGATTCTCTCTTATTTCTTTGGGACATATTATATAGGGTATAGAGTTTGTTAAAAAATGACTGGAACTGATCAATGCATTGAACGCCATTTCTCGTATCATGCACTGCTAATTCCAAACGGTGATTTAAACAATGTCAAACAAACAATTAGATTGGAAAATATCTTTATTATCTCAGCTGAAATTCCATTCCCCTCCCAACCCTCTTCAACATCACTGAGGCTCCATCACCAGTAAAAGCACTAAGATTTTGCAAAATCTCTTCATTCATTCCATGCGATCTTAAATTACTTAAAACTGCATCTTTTATGGCTGCGGCTGTAGTGTAAGTAGATTGCACAAGATCTTAGAAAAAAGACATGATTTCAGAATTTTCTGAAAATGTTCACCTTACACAGATTACAAACTCAGATTTTTTACTAACTGTAGTAGATTCATCTACAAGAAAAATAATTTTGATGTTTTTTTTTTTTAACTATTGTTTCGGCAATTTTCTTTCTCGTCTTTTTTCGCTACGTGGCCAGTTATGTTTTGCACAACTGAAATTTGCATGCAAAACTCTAGCCATATCTAATCCATTTACCCTTGTTCTGTATCACAAGGGAAATCACTGAAGGGTCTATTTTGTTTGGTAATTTTATATGCTGTAAGGAAAATCCTCACTGTGGTGTCCAATTGTTTAGTATTCATGGGTTATCTACTGACGCTTCTAGTTTCTGTTTGTGATTAGGTTTTAATGGATTCACAATTTTTGTGAGAGATGGAAGCTTTGTGTTCCTGAATTTCTTTCTCAGACTCTTTTGTTACTTCGCTTTATCATCACCATTAAAACTAACCTTGTAATAAATCGAATCACTTGGAAATTGAATGCCTACTCCTTTATATATACCCCTTCCCACTTGGCCGATTTCACGGCAAATAATACAGCCTAATAACTTATTTTCTACGACTAACCATTTGTATTCTGTTTTGAAATATCTGTACTGATCTTCAGACCAACATTCTGGAAACAACGCTGAAGTACTTGTCTCTTTAATATTGGTAATGTTACAAGAGTCTGAATGTGTGGCATCAGAATCACCGAAACAACGTGGGGACAGTTCTAAATACTTTTTTCTTATTATTTGAGTGTTCTTCTTCTTCCGGATTAGGTCTTTTGGTTAAACACTTCATTAAACTCATATTGAAACAATAAGACTACTATTGCCTTTTAATTATTATTAATTCTTCAATATAAACCTTGCATAATCGAACACGTGCAATATCACAGGTTGCAAGGTAAGAACAACATGGCGACAGTCGACAGCATGCTTCACGTTCTGAAATCGTCAAACTTCGTACCTGTTCGTATCTTCCCTCTCTTCCCTGTTGCGTCTTTATGGCCATCAGTTCTTGCGAATTATTTCGATTGCGAATTCCCGATTTAAAGAAGTTTCTTGGAACGCAGCTCCGGTGAACTCCAGCCCAACTAAAGCACTGTTCTCTGATACAAATAGGAATTTGAAAAATTGAGAGCTAGAAATTTAGTTTTCCAAAGTTGAAATGATTCATGGATTTGTTCAATAAGTTGGAAAGTGTTTGTTAACTTTGCGGTTTTGCATACTTTTGAATGTTACTAGCTCTGTTTCATGTATTGACTCTGTGCATATTTACTATTCAAACACTCTAATACTCTTTCATGATTTGAACCAGGGGTGGCTAACTTCTTTCTCAAGGCGAGCCGCTATGGTAGAATCACGGGACGTGATCAGGACTAAAGAATATAATTAGTGTTTCAATCATTAAAGTGTCCGGTCGAAACTAATAGCTAAAATGATAATACACATAATTTATTTATTATTTTTATCTTTCCCGCGGCTCGAACAAAATTATATGGCGGACCACATGGTCAACTGTTGGCCATCCCTGTTTTGAACCATTATCTTGTTACGAGTCAAATTATCCTAACAGTAATTTACAGCATAATATCTACTAAGTATATTTTTAAATTACTATCAGAATTTCTAATGGTCCTTATACTCATTATTGAAGTACCAAACGGGCATTAGTTTGCAAAAGTTATTCTGTACTGAAATTTAAATAACCAATTAAAAATTTGAAAAAAAAAAAAGAAAAGAAAGAAAACAGGCTTGTTAACCTATTTGGATTCAGCATTAGTGTGTAAAAAATATTCACACGATGTCACTATAGTCATAAATTTTCAAGTTTAGCGGAAAATTTACATTCTTTTTAATTTCGAATAATATGACTGTGACCTTTTAAACAATTTAAAAAGAGGTTTAGTTACTACATAATTCAGTTGCATTTCCATTATGGTGTTGCATCAAATAGTACTATGTCTTTAACTCTGATGAATACTTTTTATTGATACTCTATAGAGCCATTTTCCAACTATGCTCGAATAATAATTTTTCTTTTTCTTGAATTTTTTTTTTCAAAAACGGATAATGTAACTTTTTTCTTGTGACAATGACAACACTCCGTACGTAAATTATGAGTTTGGGATGTCTTTTTAACTTGGTTTAAATTGGACAGGCACATCTTAAGTTTTTTAAAATAAGAATAGTTGTTTCTGTTTCTTCAAGAGCCGATGACGCTAGAAGTGATGAAACAAGAGCCGAGAATTGAATGCCAAAAAGGATTAAGAATAACTATTTAGGTGTGGTAATAAGCTTATTCATTTAGGCATAAAACTCAGGTCCAAAGAAAATTGCTGATGGGAAGATTAAGTTTTAAAGATTTCCCTATTGGAAATGTGAGCAGCATTTAAAATCAGATCTGCATTAGACATTAGTTCCGTGTTACGTATATGAATGTTTAGGACGTAGATAGACCCGCCGTCAATCATTATCAGAGATTTAATGTTAGAAGAAACTTTCCATCGGCCATTTTTTGAGTTCAGGTATTAGAACAAACTTTCTATAGGTTATTTTCTGAGATCCAGTGTTTAGACAAACATTCCATCGGCCATTTCATGATATCGAGTGTTAGGCAAAACCTTTCGATCCGTCATTTTCTGAGATCGAGTATTAGGAATAAACTTTTTCATCGGTCGTTTTATGAGATCGAGTGTTATGATAAACTTTCTATCGACCAATCTTCATATGAAGTTTTATTAATTCTGTGCAACGGATATTTTCTGTAAGCATATTTAGACATTTATACATAATTCTTAATCATGTTATTATAGCTACAAGACCAGGGGCGGCAATCTCAGACTGGGCCAACATGGTAAAAAATAGCCAGGTGGGCCAAAATGATAAAGACGGAAGTGGTGGCTATTTCTAGGAATAATATTTTTTTAGGAAAGATAGATTCTTCGAAGTTTGAACATCTTGTAATGTTAGGTTGCGTAAAATGTTTCCATGGATACTTTTTTAAAACTCAAAGGAGGGAGTGCTTTCATTATAGGAAATTCTGCCAGTTCTTTTATTGCCCCCTTTCTCGTATTTTGCACAGAAACCATTTTTTTAAATTTTACAATTTAAAGATAGAACAAGATGATAACTTTTCTATAACTGATACATTTGTATTAATATTGTACTTGAACAGTTTTTCGGCCATCCGAGAATTGCATATGCTTCGGCATTCAAATCCCCGGGAATGCATTAAACGTAGTGGTTCGGAACTAAGCCGTGGTTCCCGTCCTTAGTAGCTGACCACCAGGATTAGGATCTAAATAGAAATTTAAGTCAAATTGAACACTTCTTAGCGCTATAAAGCATACTGCGAGTAGTTGTTCTAGAAGAAACCATATGAAAACTTAAATCTGAAGCACTTCATAGCGCAAAAACTAATACCGTTAGAACAAGCGGTGTGAACATCAAGTCAGAGAAAATTATACCTGTATTTAAAAAAAAAAAAAATACCGAATCTAAACTGGAGAAACTTCGCAAGAGTTCAATAAACCTTGTCCTCTTCAATCTAAAAATTATCCTGGAGTCCTCGACTTCCTTTGTGAGATTCTTTGCGCAAATTCCTCAGTCTTGAAGTTTTTTTTTTAATAAAGATTTTCTCTGAAAGTGTCCACACCGTTTGTTCTAGCAATCTCATTTGCCTTTGTGCTACGAAGCTTTAAAGTTCAGTTTTCTGGATTTTCCCTCGCTCATAACTCGAAAAGGACGCCACTTTTGACGCTTGTGCACATAAACTATTTTGTTGATGCTGAAAAGACGACTGGACAAGCTCTGTATAAGCAGTGAAAGAATGAACTTTACAAAATTGGACTTTCACCTTCACAAATCATAGGGTGTTCTTTTGATGGTACTGCACATATGAGCGGGCAATACAATGGTTTGAAGCTCATCTGAAGGAACATAATCCAGATTTGCAACATGTACATTGCGTGACACATGTTCTAAACTTAGTCATGACCGATTCCACAGAATGTTGCAAAATTGCGAAAGACTTCCTTGGATTGCTTCAAACTACGGCCAATTTTATTTCTGAATCACATAAAAGAATGCAAGTGTGGACAAAAGTGAACAGAAGATGTACAAGTGGAGCACAACTTCTTCGACAATTGCGAAATATTAACACAACTAGATGGTTTAGTAAGGATAGAGTTTCAATAACGTGTTTGACGACTTTTCCATCTTATGCAGGACCGTAAGAAGTTCTTCTTCTTAATCTGCTTCAATGCCTAATTGATATTGCTGACTTCAGGATTTTTAAAGCAAAAGTTACTTTTAAGGCAAAGTGTTTACTTGAAAATTGGTGTAAATTTCAGAATATACATCTTGCGTCAATTTTCACTAAACTGTTTATTTTGACAAGATCCACTTCGGAATACTCGCAAAGGAGAGAGAGAGACTATTTTACAGCAACTCAAAAAATCCAAACTTTGGCACTGAAATTGCGAGAGAGAAGAAATGAATTTAGTTCCATATTCATTAAAACAACTGAATTTGTGCAACACATACAGAAAGAACTCACGAAAGCAAATTACAATTTTGAAATCGAAAGTTTTCTCCTAGCTAAGAGAATACCTAGATCAACCCTGCAATTTGGTGAAATATTCAGCGAAGAAGCAAGAACTATTTCGTCTTCGCCATCAAAATGGTTCGAAATACATGTTTCGAATGTGACCATTGACACCACAATGGAGCAAGTGAATTCCTGTTTTCTTTCGAATGAAGCTCTCAAAGACATTGCTTGATTACATCCATCACGTTTTAACAAAATCAATTTGTTGCAAGAGTTATCTGAAGACGTTATGGATATTCAAGCATCTTATTCCAAAGTGAAGAAAGAATATATTCTGAAAGAACTGCTTCAGTTTTCCCGGCCTTATGGCGACTACAAAAAGTCATCATTACAAAGGTCTAAAGATATCGATACCACCAATGAAGTAAAGCAGGGCAAATCTAGAGGAGACGATATAGAAGATGAAGGATTCGATGAAGAGAGCGAAGATAAGGGGAAAAGCAAAGATGACGCAGATGATGATCAACTGCTAAGTAAAAATGGAAGAAAGTGCAAAAGATGCCTGTCGTGTGCATTAGAAATACTTTTGTGAACTAAATCTCTGTGTTTAAACGTATTCATCGTTGTACGTGGCGTACAGAGATATTTTGACTCTTTCATGCAGCTAAGTATCTTGAGAAAGAATTTTCTCCATCATGAAGATTCTCCATTTGTTTGTATGATATATATATATTAAAAAAATCTTGGTCTTCTGTCTAAGGCACGTGCCATTTTTCCTTTTTTTTTTTTTGGAATTTTTATATTGTAGTCAACCTTACTTATTCAAAAATATATATTATAAAAATTGTAATTATGTAAATTAAGCTGTTACATTAAAAGAGCGATACAGCTAAAAAATTAGGGGAAATATACTATTGAAGAATATGATTTGTAATGGAGTCTATCGTTTTGCAAACAATCACAATTTTCTTTCAAATTAAGCCATCTTAATATATAAACTACAAAGTGCATTTGTGTTCTTGATACAAAAATGTTCATATCTACGCTCTCCTGTCTAGAAATGGAAAAATTTTGTCACAGCCATTTGTTAATGTTCATGTTCCTAAACTTTTATAATAGATGTAGTTGTAGTCAACCTTATTCAAAAATATATATTACGAAAATTGTAATCTATGTAAATTATGGTGTTATATTAGAACGATAATAAAAGAACGATAGAGCTAACAAGTAGGGGGAATATGTTATTAAAGAATATGTACTGCATCCTATCGGTTTGCGAGCAATCACAATTTTATTTCAAACTTAGATATCTTAGTAAGTTCATGATCATCTAATCGCTTGTGTAGTCAATGTTAATAAAGCCTATGTTCAAAGCTGTTATGACTGATATGTCATATGAAGAAGGCTAGGAGCGATTTATAGAGCTGGATTCAACCAATTAGTTTTTAGTTGCTTGCAATGTTAATTGTGATTTTAAATGAAGTTTTATGTTGATGTTTAAAGCTAAACTATTTAAAGGAGAGTTTTGTAAGTTTCAAAGGCTGAACGCCAGATGTCTGTACTTTTGCTAGGTAGAAAGTGAAGTGAGCAATTTTTTAATGTTGAAAGAAATTACTGTTTCCTTGTTATATTTAAAGGCAGGTAATTAAAAATAGATGATAATGTATAGATAATGGCTCAAAACTAATTCAATACGAGTTGTTTGATATTATGGAGTAATATGTACACCAGTTGAATGTACAGACCTGGTGTATAAATATGCCATGGCCAGGCCTTTCTAAATCATATTGGGCAGACACCAGTCAAAAAACGTTATTGCTGCTGAGTAATTAAAAGATACACCATACGCGATTTCTAGTCATCGTTTAAGGGTCACTACTGTTGTTACGATTATATAGGCTATTTATCTGGTTTACGATTTCGGATGTGTATTGGTTATCTGTATAGAATTAGCTAGTTATATCTGGTTATCTATTATTAAGAATTCTATAGCTTGGATTGACTGTTATCAAATAACAACTTTGGCTATTCCCTGGGTATTTCGAAAATAAGATTATAGGCTGCATTAATTGGTAACGATCTTGCCAAATCTCACGGTTCTTTATCTGGGTTAACCATTAAGTATATCTAATTGACTATCAAACGTTGACGACCTTAGCGAATCTTTGACTTCTCGATTTTCTTTATGCTTATACCAGGTTGCAAAATTGTTGACGACTATTGGCTACGACTAAAGCTCTATAAACTGAATATTATTGCTGGACCTTTAAAAGACGACTCTGCTCACGAACTCTGAAAAACACCCAAATCTGCCTCAAATGACTGGAAAATACGACTGGAAGAACGTTGAAATGCGCAAATCTAGAACCAAACTCAGCGAACCTACTAAAACCGATCCTTCAACCAAGGCCCGGTCGCGATCGCGCACACCAGTCAATCGCCTCCACAAAAGAAACAGCATACCGTACAAAATATCGAAAGCAGTGACACTGACTCCGAAAATATGGCGACGGAAGAGCAAGCAACAGAATCAACATCAACAACAGGCCAAATCCAGTCATTTCTACTCCAAAACTATGATACAAAATTCCAAAATGCAAAGCAAATACTGTTACAACTCTTCAAATATGTACCACGAAAATCTATAGAACCAATAATTCCAACAAGAAATGGCAAGATCGTAAAAACAACCGAGGCAAGCCTAGCAACTCACATCAAGAACAAATATAGTCTAGAAATCTTTGGAAAGTCTGCCACTTTAGTCAACCTTACCACACAGAAAGCTAAACAGCCACCACCACCACGAAAGACACCACAGTTATCTGTAGTTATATGCGGTGTAGACATAACATGGACAGAGGAGGAAATGACAGAAGAACTAAGACAAGAAGAGTATGATTTCACAAAGATCATGAGAATCAAATGCAAGAACTGTCCAACATACGTTGTACGTGTCCTAACAACATCCAGGAAACAGCGCCCTACTTGCTCTTGGTGCATACATATATAGTAGACGACACCGGGTAGAGCCATCCGGAACACAGGCACCCATACCTATTCGATGCGAGAAATGCCAGAGCTACAACTCACACAACACTGCACAATGTCCCAGCAAACCAATTAGCGGATTCTGCACGCGGTCTTATCCTACCCGTCAATGCAGCAACATGCAACTACCATCAAAACGTGCAACTTGCCAAGAATAACACCCGACATACAGCTACCAATGTAAAGCGAAAACACCACCAGAAGCAGATAAACCAGAATTCGTCGTACCGCTCAGGGTACCAGAAACCACAGAACCAGAAGAAATTCCAGAAAAACATCCAGCATTGAATCAACCTGTCACCGTAGAACAACTTCTGGCTTTTATCACACTAACTCTATAAAATGTACAACCATCACAAATACCACATATCATACAGCAGGTACAAAGAGCAGCCAAACAAATCTTCCATGTTGCATTCCATGCAACATATTCCGGCCCATTACACTTAGTCACAGTTCCGCCTAACGAAACATCAGAAACTAGCACAACAACATAATGGATTTAGACATAGTGTTACTGTTCCTAAACATTAGTTCACTGCTGACACACAAACCATTATTAGAAGCACTCCTACTAGAAGAAAAAGCACATGCATTTCTCCTAAACGAAACGCACCTAAAGGCCAGAACACCTTGCAAAATTCCAGGATACTATCTTCTACGTAAGGAAAGTCATATGCCAATGCTACGAACGCACGGCGGAGTCACCATTGGATACAGGACATCAATACCACATAGACTTAACATAATACCAAACCTGCAACAACCAAAATATCTTATATCAACAATATCCCAATCACAGTGGCCACAATTTATATACGACCTCGTCATCCAATTCCCCTTCAATTCTTCCAGGATATCTCAAATACTTACCGAACCTATGTCATAATGGCCGATATAAACATTCATAGCTGATCCGATTGACAACGAAACCTATTTATGATCTCCATTCGCACTCGAACTACAGGTGTCCTGCAACAACTGCCTAAGCATACCAGACCAATCTCCAAACAACATCAGATATAGTTATCTTCTCTCCGAACCCACTAAACCGTTGTCATATCGATGTGCTTGATACTATTGGAAGCGATTATGTTCCAATAAAATTGTCAATACAACGACGTCTACAAACAGCTCCAGGAACAATACCACAACGAACGACCATCCGCTACGATCGTGCAAACTGGGATATGTACAGAGACTACATCAGCAGACAATTACAAAACTCAGAGGAACCAAGAAACGAAGACGAACTGTATCAAACCATAAAACAATCACTACTGCTATACAAACCGCCTCTGGCAAGCATATACCTAAAACAACAGCGGCGACACATCGACCGAAACTGCCACCGCAATATCTTGCTATGATTCGACGCTCCAGACAACATTTTAGAGACTACATACGCACTAGGAACCCAGCCTCATTACAACTACATCGACAACTGCAAAGAACTGTGCACATCTACTTAAGAGCGTACAAACTACGTCAATGGATTAAATCATGCAACCAACTACGTGACACTGATCATCCCACTAAGCTCTGAAAAAGATTCAACCTTCTCACAGGCAAGAACACAAAAACAACCTATTCAATACTACGAAATGACCAACCACTACAAACTAACAAAGAAAAAGCAAATGCCTTCGCACTTCATCTACAGGAGATTTTCACACTACTACAAACAGACATAGCAAGAAACCATCTAGTCCAACCATTTAACTTTAACTCACCGGAATTACAGCCTAATAAAGATCACCGCATCAACGATAACAGGCAGCTAACCACATCTAGACCAATACAATTGACACCAGTTCTCAGCAAAATACTAGAACGGATAATTGTCCATCGCCTCCATACCCATCTCAAGGAAAGACACCTACTACCAGACCACCAGGCAGGTTTCAGACCAAAATACAGCATTCAGGACCAACTCCTCAGGCCGACGAACCACATCATAAACCACTATAACACCAGCAAACCATCCTGCTTCGTGCTATTCGACCTGGAGAAAGCGTTCGATAAAGTCTGGCACCAAGGTCTACTACTGAAGCTTCTCCAATTTCAACTACCAATAGCACATATTCGGTACATTTATATTTTTTTGACAAACCGTCTGGCATATATCAATATCGACCAAAGCATTTCCTTTGCGATCTTCCTAAATACTGGAGTACCACAGGGATCCGCACTTTCACCGCTACTATATATAATGTTCAGGTATCTACCATCACTACCAACTATTATATAACTATGTCAATATGACTTCCTAGCAACAGCACAAACCGTTATCCAAATAAACCGAACAATGCAAACTGCAATTGATATATCCAGTCAATGGTGTGACCAGTGGCAATTCACAATAAATGCAGCCAAAACACAAGCAATTATTTTTATACGAGCACGACAACGCACAAGAGTTCGACGCAACCCGGAAAACCTAAGCCTACACGTACAACAAACTCAAATCAGACCTACCCACGAAGTAAAATACCTAGCCCTAACCTACGATTATCACCTCACCTGGAATCCACATCTGAAAGCACTCATTCAAGAAGCAAACAACCTCCTAAACCTGCTAAAACGAAGCACAAGAACCTCCTGGGGCATAAACCCAACTGCCGTACTAAATACATACAAAGCTTTTCTCCGCCCAGTTCTAACCTATGGCCACGTAGCTTGGATTCCAGCACAAGCAAAATTCTACAACAAACTGAAAGTTCTAGAAAGACATGCATTCCGCATAGCACACCGCATCAAACTTCCAAGTTCGGTTGCTGAGCTCTACGAACGAGTCGCCATGCCTAACATACTGTACCATCTGAAGAAATTAAGAATAACGATTTATAACCAACAGATACGAAACCTACCATCCACTCCTTCTTGATAGTATGCATCAAGACCCAACATAAAAAACACCACCCACAGCTTTTGTACCTCGCCCACTAGGCCTGCTATTCAGTTTATATCTCTTCACTCTCCCAGACAATCACTCAGAAATCCCATACCTCAGTTTTCATCTATCCGCAACCTCCAGACTATATCATACAATCACACGCATAGAACCACGTAAGAGCCAACTGAATTTCTAATCAAACGGAAGACCAGTCCCAATTAGCCATACAAATGTGTATACAAACGAACTTCTAGGCAACCACAGAACCATACACACAAAAGCAAGTAACCTACAAAGCTAGGTAGGTTACCAAAGTTCAAAGAAAATTTCTTTGACCAGCGACAACCATTAAAACAGAACAATAAAGTAAAATATCTGCCCCAACAGAGGGTGTAACCCTCTTAGTGGGTTCTAGCCATGTTATCAACATGGCTACGAAAAAAAGAAACAGTTCAAATTAGAGAAATTGTGTATTTTATTTTACCCTCTGAATAAATACCTTGCTTTTAACGATAAATACGTTTAATTTTTTATAGTTAGATGTTTTGGAGCAATTGTTTGTGGTTGCGTTGCCTGCTCTAAGCGCCGTACAATTACGAACGAATACCTGTAAAAAAAAATCAGCGTATCCCACACTACGATGTAGCTTTGGGGCATGCTTCAGTTTGTTAGAGCTACGTTACATCAAAGGA